>JAJOOR010087202.1:0-13145 GCA_036250505.1 Solanum acaule | reverse complement strand
ATTCGAGGGCAATAACCAACATGTTCCTTTTTTTATGTCTCTCTAGTATTTGCTTAAGTTTTGAATGGGCTTAGTCCCAATGTTATATTCAGGTATTAAATGGTTTTGAGACATATTGTATAAAGTCTAGAAAGTCTTCCGCTTGCTACTTATTGAAAGTATCTTTGTGTGTGAAGAAAGTTTTTAATTCCTTATGGTTTTGGTGTCTATGCGATGAATGAATGCTAAGAGGCTTGTATTAGACCTCTTCGAGGTCGAGTACGCCGGTTACGACTAGGGGGTGCTCCCGGGTCGTGACAGACCCATGATTTCCCCTTCTTCCTAAATTGTGAACTAAGGTTTGAATTGATTGATCATATAAACTTAGCAATTGATTATGTTTATATCTATTATGTTGGTTAATCATGATATATCTCTATCTAGCATGGTAATTCTAGAAGTTAGGGTTGATCTTGATTCATAACCTTGAAAGGCAATTCGCTAGGGTTGTATGTGTTGATGAATATTCTATATGAACTTGTTGATCCACTTGAAAGGTGGACGTGTTTAATTATTATGTAGTTACTTGATGTTAGTGTAATTCGACATGATTATTTGATTAACCTAAGATTCTAGGGTTATGTCATGAAAGAGGCTAATTGAGGGTTTATATATTATCCTCCTAGAATGATGAAATTCTTCATGTAATGCCTTAGATTAGATCACCTAGACATGAATTGCTTATGAATGAATCATGTAGACATGAAGTAACTTGATTAGGTCTTAGATGATAAATCATGGTTGAAGTTGTATTGAGTTTAGCTTCCTTGATGCTATATGTCTATAATTGATCAAGAATGAAGCATGTGGTTAGTTTTCCTTGAGAGTTAGGTTTACATGATGACCATGTGTTGTATTGCTTGAGAATATTGCTTGAAGCATGAAGATGACTTCTAGGGCTTAAAGAGTAAAAGCTAAAATGAATGAAGCTATTATGCATGTTAAAATGTATAAGGTACTAATGTGGAAGGATTTTACCCACATGACCTACAATGTGAGTATATGAGCTTATACATGCAAATGAATGATCTATTTGAGTTATCATTATATACATGTCTATTAGGATAAATGTTAGATGTGTAGATTTACATGGTCTATGATCCTTGGATGCAATATATGTTAATGATGCATGATTGTGATATTATGTACATACTTATGAACACTTTCAGAGGGAAGTGTCTATAATGATAATGTCGTTGTTGTGTCAATGCAAGGACAATTATACACACACACTCCATGCATAAACATGAACATGATGTATCTAAGGTGTTAATTGAAAGTATAGTTCTCATATGCACCTTTGCACATTATTATGCATGAAATGTACATAACCATGTTGATACTATTGTGTTGATTGAAAGTCCATTCTCATGAGAACATATGATCTTGGTGTGATAGTTATTCTCATATATTTATGTTGATTCTAAGGTTGAACGTACATTCTCACCTTTAATGAATATATGAGCAATTTTATGAATTGTATTGAACGAAAGGTAGAGCACTCCTTCACACATGTAATTACAATTCAAGACTAATGACGTATAATTTGGGACATAATGCCTAGCACCGAGTGGATATGGACAATGAGGAAAAGGTCCTTTCGCCAATGCAATAGGGAGGGTCACGTAAAGTGAACTTATGAGATGGAAGCCCCTCAACAAATGCAATAGGGCAAGTTTCTAGAAGCAATATCCCTATCCCATAACTATGTGCCAACATAGGACTTAGCTAATGGATCCACCAAGACGCTAATACATTTAGTCCAAACTTAGGCAAGTAGGACACCTTCTTTCGGTGTGGGGTTACACCACACCAGATTCCATGTAGCTCACATGGTTTATATCGGTTATGGCTACTCTTTCCTATATAATAAAGATAATGAATGAGACATGAGCTATACTATGACTTCTTGGTGGGTTTACTTAGTAGGAGTGGGTATATGGGACTTCACTTCCACATTGCACAAGTAGAATTAGTAGGATTTCATAGGATGGTTCCTTTGCATTATGATGAGATTTGAATGCATTCATGTATATTGAATGGGTGGTTGTTATGAATCACTTTCCTTATAATTCAAGTAATGTACATGACTATTTCCTTATTTGTCACTATTAATACAATGAGGTCTAAAGATGAAGTGCATGACCAAGGTAGCTTCAAAGGGGTGCTTGGTGGGGTTAGTATTATGGGATGCTAACCACACATTGCACAAGTGTTCCTTAGGGGTTACCAAGGCAATGGCTTTACCATAAAATAAGTATGAATGTGATATTGGCTTATGTTGTACATTGTAAATGCATGTTGGTTATTATCCTTATGTGATGATTACTTAATGATGAGATGATCTTCGTATTTGACTTTGTATTCCTTATATTGATTGGAGGCTATTTATTGTGAAGATTGTTATTCGTATTGTGTGGTTGTTTGAGACTATGCTTGTTATTATATTGATATCTCTCATGTTCTATTGAAATGTATGTGATTTTCCTTATTGGTTGCATTCTCCAACTATTTCAAAGATTATGTTAAAAAATGGCATATAGCATGATTTCAAATGAAATGTACTTTTTCATGCATGTTTTAATGGTTTTGTGCATGGCTTCCATACTTAGTAATTTTTGTTCTAACCCCTCCTTTCTACATTTTCTATAAGTGTAGGCTTTGGAGATATTGGATTTCATCTTCGTGGCTAGGTTTATAGGAGATCAAGAAGAAAAAGATTGGTGAGTCCTCAATGTATTCAAGGGCTCAACCTTATGTCCTTTATTGTCTTTACTTTTATGTTTTTGACTCGTTGTAAGGGCCGTGTCCCTAAAGTTGTATTTCAAGAGTTTTATTCCAAGTATAATAGATGGTTTGATACCTAATGTCATAGGTTCTCTTTCATTTATAAGAGAATTCGATTGTAAAGAAAAGTTTTAAATTCCGCACTATTTTCCTACTCTTTTATGTTCATGTATTCTATGAGGCTTGTATGCGACCCTTTCAGGGTCAACTACGCCGAGTTACTTCTAGAGGGTAACCCGGGTCGTGACAAACATGGTATCAGACCATAAGGTTTTGGAATGGTCTTAGGATGTCTCAAACCACGTCTAGTAGAGTCTTGTTCATCGGTGTTAGTCGTGACATATCTATGAGTGAGAGGCTATAGGATGTTAGGAAACTTCACTTCTTCATTCTCTAGTCGTGCCGTAGAGTTTAACTTTATAAAGCTTTTCCTCTCTAATCGGTGGTCTACAAGATGTGACTACTAGAAGGGCTCTTGTTACAAGGAGCACGGGAGAAGATGTTGGTAGAAATGCCAATGATGGCTATGTTACTAGATAGGACTTGATGTGCTAGATATATATGTCACCCTTAGGGTGGGTTGGTAGTGTTATTGTCATGCTCCCAGGTGATGATAGAACCCGTATAGTCAAATTGTTAGTCCCCAAATGAGATTATCCAAGAATTGAAGGGGGAAGGATCTATGCCATAAGTTTGGATTATGTTTTGTCTTAAGGTTGACTTTGAAGGTTGCATGTACCACCTAGTTAAAGTAAGGGAGAAGAATGTAGGTGTTGACCAACTTCAAAGAGTTAGTTATTTTTAGGATTGATCTTAAGTATGGTCATTTTGAGTAAGGTGCTTAGATAATACCTTGACATGGTTGGTTGGTAGATCCCACCAAAGGTGATAATAAGGGATGAAATGGTCTAGAATTGTCTTGATCCAACCTTAGTAGAATTGAAAGAGACAAAGGTTTCATGGACAAAGCTCTTTTAAGTTTCCCCAAAGTTTCACCAAAAGAAGGTGTCTACCCCAAAATCTCAAGGAGTGAGTGGTAGTGGATCGTATGTGATTAGGCCTACTTGTGCTAGGTGTGGAAAGAAACATAATGGTAAGTGTCTAGCCAGTACAATGGGTTGTTATGGTTGTGGTTGAAGTGACCACCTAGGGAGAGATTTCCCGGTGCTTAGGGCTAGAGGAAGAAAGGATAAGAAAGTTCCTCCTAATGGTTCCAGTATGTGTTTTATGCTTATTTCTATTCTGATAATACTTGTCTTTTTGTGACTTGATAAATAGGATATGATGAACTTTTGTGTTGTCCATAGTGTGAATGGGCTTCATAGTTATTTTGTGATATTGATGGAAGAACCCTACTTGACCATTATGAGATTTGGTAGGTTGTAAAGTTTTGTGAAAGTGGGTGTTTGAGTAATGCCTATATGTGTTGAGTCAATAGATTCCCCTTTAAAAGGGTAAGAGTGTAGTTCACCATGGTTTAGAATCATATTGTGTGATGAGTGTGAAGGATTAGTTTAGACTTGCTCCGACCTTAGAATTGAAAAAGAGATATTGTAAAGAGTTTGTTTAGGCTTACATCAAGTGGGGGATAATGTGCTTAGATGGTAAGGTCATTGAGTGTCCTTGATATTCATGAATTAGGCTTTCTTGAAATTCTCACCTTAAAGAGGGTAGTGAGTTTGAGAAGTTTAGTCCCGGTTTGGTAGGCTCATATGAGACTTTGAGTAGTGTTGGTAAGGTTGCTTGTGAGCGAGACTGCTTAAATGAGAACCTCTCTAATTTAGAAGTACCTATTGGGATCTTAGACCGGCAAGCTAAGAAATATAATAGTAAGAGAGTGTTTCAATGAAAATATTGAGGAGTGGTATTTTTGGAAGGGTTTAGTTGAAGGTGCTTATTTGGGAGATGTCCCAATATCCTTATGTTCCCTTCTATTTATCCTCTAGCTTATGCTGATGAGTTCTCCTTGACTCATTTCTTGATTGTGGAGTCTTGGATGTTATGTGGGTCTTATAATTTCCTTGTCCCATAGAGTTACTTTTGTTAACCTTGGTAAGGTTTGGATGCATGATTATTAGACCACTATTGATTCTAGATCCCGGTAAGGTTATAATGAGTCTTGATAATGCCTCGAGTTTGTGGAAAGGAGTAGTATTTGAGGTTTTTGTAAAAAGGGGCTTACTCCCAAGGGGGAGATCATGTGCTTGAATAGCAAAATTGATTGAAAGTCCCGATATCCTCATCTTTTCTTCTATTCCTATTCTAGCTTGAGACCAAAAGTTCCTTTTTGGGCTTGTTCTATATCTAGGAGTCATGAGTGTTTTAGAAATTTCCATGATCTCCTTATGTGTGGCATCTTTTTGAAAGATTATTACTTTGTATAACATGGATTTTTCATGATTTACATGTTCCTCATGTTGTTGTGCATCCTAGTATGGACAGGGCATATTTGACTTCATGAGATGGTGTGATGAACATGCTTTGTTGTGCTCTTGATGAAATGGCACTTGGGCACCATGTTGATTGTGTTGACCTTGCTTTCAATGAGAAAATGTAATTCTTCCTATGACTATGTGATTAATGATGTTTAGAAATAATTGTGTAGGCTCACTCCTAAGGGGGAGATGGTATGCCTAGCTAATATTGTTGTTATGTGCTTATATGTTGCCATGACTTCCTTATATGATGCATGTTCATGAAGACTTGTGTGTTGAAAGAAAATGATTCTCATGTGAATTCTTTCCCTCATATTGTTGTGTATTGAGTATGAGTTGCTTATTGAACTTCATGGGATGAATATATGAGCATGCGTTGGGTTGGAGTTGAGAAATTCCTCCTATAAAATGCTTTGTTTTGAGAAGTAATGGTATATGAGCTCCCTGAGAATATGTTGAGCATGTTGTGAGTTGTAGATGGTAGTTCCTCCTCGAACATAACTAATTATGAGAATTTCATGCATAATGAGTTTGGATATTGGTCATACTTATTTGTATTGGATTGAACATGTTGAATTGGAGTTAATGTTTCCTCCTTGAATAAGTGCACATTGTGAATAATCTGTTATAAGTTGTGCATTATGGTGATGTTTTCATGCATGATTGGGCATCTAGTCTTGAGCCTTTATCTTCCAAAAAGTGTTTCAAGTGTCATTCGAGAAGGAATGTTTCTAAGGCGGGGATAATGTAACACCCGGTAAAAAGTAGTAAGAGCTAGCTAATGCTTGAAGGAATCTAATAGGTGAAACTAGAGCCTCACATGTGAGTTTGCAGTTGGAAACTTGATTAAATGTTGTTAAATGGTTCTCGAGTGAAGGTCGAGGAATTTAGGGGTTAGACGTCAAGACTATAACGCCTGGAAACTAGTGAGTTGAACTAGTGTGTTGTAGAGTCTTGTAGTGGAATTTTGGTGTGTCGTATGAGGGTTAAAATCATGATAAATGGCTCCCGTAGTTGGAATTACATGTTTAGGGGTTAAACGTCCGGTTACGACTCCCCAGGGACTACCCAAGGTGTCCTTTAGGAGGACCCCAACACTGCCCAAAAAGTTGTCAAAACAACTTGATCTACGACCCCTATCCACGCCCCTTAGACCAACCTACGCCCCATAGGTCATGGGCGTAGGTCAAGGCCTGCAACATACCTGAAAATGAAGCTGCAGGATCAAACCACGAAGGCTATTCACGGCCCGTAGACCCATCCACGGTCCGTGGATTGGCAACCGTAGATGCTGCCAGTTTTGGAGTTTTTAGTTTTAAGTTGGTGATTGGGAATTAAGTTAGTTAATTAATTAAGGTCTTAGGGGGTTGGTTTGTTAGTTAATTAATCAAATATATAAGGTAATAAGACCCTAAACTAAGTCATTAAATCATTAGAACCCAAGACCCCCAAATCAAAACTCTACTTCCTTTCCCTTCAAAATATCTCCTCTCTAGAACCTCCATTGAAGACCAAGAAGGAGATCAACTAGGGCTTGAAGATAGGACCTTTTCTACTGGAATTTGGAATGATTCTAAGTCTAAGGTATGGGAGTTCTTCATTCTTGGTTAGTTATCACCAAGAAGCCCCTTCAACTATGCTTTTAAATCCCCCAATTCTAGGGTTTTCAAATCTAGTCATAGGTCTTCTTCCAAAACGAAATCAAATGTTTAACTAAGGTTTAATTTGATTGATTATGATAATTTATGATTGGATTAATTGAGTTATGATTGTTTTTGATGAAAATCTCCTTTGGACCCATGATTTCCCCTTCTTCCTAAATTGTGAACTAGGGTTTGAATTGATTGATCATATAAGCATAACAATTGATTATGTTTATGTTTATTATGTTGTTGAATCATGATATATCTCTATCTAGCATGGTAATTCTAGAAGTTAGGGTTGATCTTGATTCTTTGCCTTGGAAAGCAATTTGCTAGGGTTGTATGTTTTGATGAATATTGTATATGAACTTGTTGATCCACTTGAAAGGTGGGGTGTTTAATTATGATGTAGTTACTTGATGTTAGTATAATTCTACATGATTACTTGATTAACCTAAGATTCTAGGGTTATGTCATGAAAGAGGCTAATTGAGGGTTTATATATGATTCTCCTAGAATGATGAAATTCTTCATGTAATGCCTTAGATTAGATCACCTAGACATGAATTGCTTATGAATGAATCATGTAGACGTGAAGTAACTTAATTAGATCTTAGATGATGAATCATGGTTGAAGTAGTATTGAGTTTAGCTTACTTGTTGCTATATGTCTATAATTGATCAAGAATAAAGCATATGGTTAGTTTTCCTTGAGAGTTAAGTTTAGATGATGACAATGTGAGGTATTGCTTGAAGCATGAAGATGACTTCTAGGGCTTAAAGAGTAAAAGCTAAAATGAATGAAGCTATTATGCATGTTAAATTGTATAAGGTACTATTGTGGAAGAATTTTACCCACATGACCTACAATGTGAGTATATGAGCTTATACGTGCAAATGAATGATCTATTTGAGTTATGATTATATACATATCTATTAGGATAAATGTTAGTTGTGTTGATTTACGTGGTCTTTGATCCTTGAATGCAATATATGTGAATGTTGCATGATTGTGATATTATGTACATACTTATGAACACTTTGAAAGGGAAGTGTCTATAATGATAATGTTGTTGTTGTGTCATTGCAAGGACAATTATACACACACACTCCATGAATAAACATGATCATGATGAATATAAGGTGTTAATTGAAAGTATAGTTCTCATATGCACCTTTGCACATTATTATGCATAAAATGTACATAACCATGTTGATCCTATTGTGTTGATTGAAAGTACATTCTCATGAGAACACATGATCTTTGTGTGATAGTTATTCTCACATACTAATGTTGATTCTAAGGTCGAAAGTACATTCTCACCTTTAGTGAATCTACGAGCTATTTTATGAATTGTATTGAACGAAGGGTATAGCACTCCTTCACACATGTAAATACAAATCAAGATTAATGACGTATAATTTGGAAAATAATGCTTAGCACCAAGTGGATATGGACAATGAGGAAAAGGCCCTTCCACCAATGCAATAGGGAGGGTCACCTAAAGTGAACTCATGAGATGGAAACCCCTCCGCCAATGCAATAGGGTGGGATTCTAGAAGAAATATCCCTATCCCATAACTATGTGCCAACATAGGACTTAGCTAGTGGATCCACCAAGATTCTAATACATTTAGTCCTACCTTATGCAAGTAGGACACCTTATTTCGGTGTTGGGTTACACGACACCAGATTCCATGTAGCTCACATGGTCTATGTCGGTTATGGCTACTCTTCCTTATATAATAAAGATAATGAATGAGACATGAACTATACTATGACTTCTTGGTGGGTTTACTTAGTAGGAGTGGGGGTATGGGACTTCACTTCCACATTGCACAAGTAGACTTAGTAGGATGCCATAGGATGGTTCCTTTGTATTATGATGAGATTTGAATGCATGCATGCATATTGAATGGGTGGTTGTTATGAATGACTTTCATTATAATTCAAGTAATGTACATGACTATTTCCTTATTTGTCACTATTAATATAATGAGGTCTAAAGATAAAGTGCATGACCAAGGTAGATTCAAAGGGGTGCTTGGTGGGGTTAGTATTATGGGATGCTAACCACACATTGCATAAGTGTTCCTTAGGGGTTACCAAGGAAATGGGTTTACCATAAAATCAGTATGAATGTGATATTGGCTTATGTTGTACATTGTAAATGCATGTTGGTTATTATCCTTATGTGATGATTACTTAATGATGAGATGATCTTTGTATTTGACTTTGTATTCCTTATATTGATTGGAGGCTATGTATTGTGAAGATTGTGATTTGTATTGTGTGGTTGTTTGAGACTATGCTTGTTATTATATTGATATCTCTCATGTTCTATTGAAATGTATGTGATTTGCCTTATTGGTTGCATTCTCTAACTATTTCAAAGATTGTGTGAAAAAATGGCATATAGCATGATTTCAAATGAAATGTCCCTTTTCATGCATGTTTTAATGGTTTTGTGCATGGCTTCCATACTTAGTAGTTTTTGTGCTAACCACCCCTTTTCTACATTTTCTATAAGTGTAGGCTTTGGAGATATTGGATTTCATCTTCGTGGCTAGGTTCATAGGAGATCAAGAAGAAGAAGATTGGTGAGTCCTCATTGTATTCGAGTGCTCAACCTTATCTCCTTTATTGTCTTTACTTTTATGTTTTAGACTCGTTGTAAGTCCCTAAAGTTGTATTTCAAGAGTTTTATTCCATGTATAATAGATGGTTTGAGACATAGTCTCATAGGTTCTCTTTCATTTTATAAGAGACTTCGATTGTATAGAAAATTTTTAAATTCCGCACTATTTTCCTACGCTTTTATGTTCATGTATGCTATGAGGCTTGTATGCGACCCCTTCGGGGTCAACTACGCCGTGTTACTTCTATGGGGTAACCCCGGGTCGTGACACACACATACACCTCTAGACTCCAAACACCTCCATAGAACCTCCTTAGGATCTTTATCGTATGCCTTTTCTAGGTCAATAAACACAACATTTAGGTCCCTCTTCCAATCCCTATACAACTCCAACAATATCCTTATAAGACAGATGACTTTTGTAGTTGGCCGCTCTGACCTGAACCCAAATTGGTTCTCGGAGATAGGCACACCCCTCCTCATCTTTACTTCGACCACCATCTCCCACACCTTCATAGTGTCGCTTAGTAACTTTATACCCCTATAGTGGTTGCAATTTTGAATATCACCCGTACTTTTTGTACAAGGGGATCAATGTAAATACCGATATATTTGTGTACGTAGTAAGAACACAAGGATCACCTGAAAATCGTATTCAAACACTACAAGAACAGTAGCCTTAGGCCAAGTTCGTCAGGTGCAAATTTTTTACTAGATTTGATGACACTTTTCGGGGATGTTGTATCTAAGGATGCTATTATGGTGGATAATAAAAAGATAGTAGCAGTTCAAAAATGGCCAAGACCCACGAGATTTATACAATGAAACCAACGAGATTTATACAGACCACAAGAGGCTGAATTTGTTATCCAGCAAAAAGATTTGATTCTTGAATTTACAATGATGAATGAAATTACTCAATGACTACCTTGAATTTTACTATTCGGTGTCATTTAGGACAGAAAATGATGTGGCAGATGCATTAAGAAGGAAATCCATGGGCTATTTGGCTCATATAGCTCCTGCAAAGAGACTTTTGGCCTAAGATATGCATAAACTTGAGGATATAAGTATCAAATTTAGTGTGAGAAACTCAAAGACATTGTTGGCTTATGTTCAGTCTAAGTTCCTAATGGTAGAACACATCAAGGCCACCTATACATGAATTAAATTTTCCAACTCCATGAGGTTCGAGTGTCCATCATATCTAATAGAGGATGACTATTTACTTCACGCTTTTGGAAATCTTTTCAATACATGAGTAGATCTTAGTTTCATATTTCATCCGGAGACAGACGGAAAATCTGAGCATACTATTAGATGACATGTTAAGAGTTTGCATTCTTGATTTTGGCTGTTTATGTACCATTAGAAATTTTTTCCTACGACTATAACTTTCAGTAAATCATTCAGAAGGCTCAATATGAAGTCTTGTATGATAGGCAATGTCATTCTTTCATCAGACAGTTTGAAGTTGGTGAGGCTAATGTATTGGGACTAGACTTGGTACAGGAAGCTCTGTACAAGGTCTAGCAAATCAGATAGAGGATGCTCACAGTTCAAATAAGATAAAAGTCTTATACAAATAAGTGAAGAAAAGACTTAGGGGTCGTTTGGTACAAAGATTAACAACGCAGGGGTTAGTAATGCATGGATTAGTAATGCAGGGATTAACAATCGAGGGTTTATTTTATATCAAGTGTTTGGTTCATTGTTTCCCACCAAATCTTGTGTTTGGATTAAAACTTTACAAAAAGCTTGTTTTTATCTTTTATTTGAACTGTAAGCATCCTCAAGTTTAGTTCTTTGCTAACATCCTTTTATTTTAGAACTCCTAGAGTAGCGACTTCAATCATTTTTATTAGTGTCATGAATAGTATTCTTTTTCACTAAAATACCAATAAGAATTGCTTGGAACACTAGCTCCTAAGCGCTGGTCATGATCCTTAATTGGGTCGTGACATGAGAATACAAGGAAATAAATTTGTGTAAATGAGAATTCCACCAAGTGAACGGTATATTAGCTCTACTGATAATTCAGAAGCAACAAAAAATCTGCAAAATAAATGGAGACAAACAATATAAGCAAAGGTTCACATTAAAAGTTAAAAGGTAGTTATCACAAAATCCTCCATAGACCATACGACAAACAAAATCAAATTTATAATGGTTCAACATCTATTTCTCATCTTCCTCAGCTTCATCAACTAGCCATAATTGTTGCATTCTATGACTGTTGAAGGAAGTGACTATTCATGTAATACCCCAGAAATTATATGACTTAAGTTAGAGCCTCACCTTATGAATAATGACTTAAAAATAGTTAAAATTATGTTTCTAAACCTAAAATTAATGCAATTGACTTTTTTTGGAAGAGTAAAAGTATAAACATCAAGAAACGACCACGGCGTCCGGAAACTAGAGAAGAATGTGTTCTAGTGTGTCCTTAGGTTTTGGGCAGGTTTGGGAGTGTCGTATGATGGTATAATCTTGTAAAAAGGTTTAAATTAGGTAAATATATGTTTATAGGATCAAAACGATCGAATACGACTCCCCGGGGTTACCCTAAGGGGTCTTGAGGAGGACCCCAACCTGGGCCAAGCAAGCTGCCAAGGCAGCTTACAGACTGCACTTGGAGGGAATAGCTCCGCGTCGCGGACTAGCTCCCCCAAGGAGAAAAAAAGTTTGTTCACAACACGGTCGTGTTGCGGACTCTACTGTCTCAAAATTGAATTCAAAATATCTTCAGGGAAAAGCGCAAGTCCGCGACGAAAATGCAGAAATCGATTTTTAATTCATTAAAGAGTCAAACTAAGTGAGAGGTATTTAGGGTACTTTAGGGGACATGTATATAATGATTTTTAAGTCAATTTAGCTCACTTTTATCACTCAAACACAAAACCCCAAAGATCAAAACCTAAAGTTCCTCCTTCTCTCTACTCTCTCTCTTCTCAAGAACTCCATTGAAGAAGATTGGAGCTTCAAGAAGAAGACCAAATCTCCAAGGTTTCAACTCAGATTTTTGTGGTTAATTCGTCAATAAGGTATGGTTGCTTATCACTCTTGGGATTCCTTTCCCCAAGAGGCCCCTTCAAGATGAATTTCAAAATTTCCAATTTCTAGGTTTCAATCCAAAAACGTGGGTCTTCTTTCTAAAGTGAAATTGATGTTATAAACTGACTTTGATTGATGTTATATGAATAATTATGGTTGAATTTATGTTGTATTGGTGGTTTCTTGAAGAATTCCCCATGAGACCCATGTTTCTCCTTCTTTTCCTAATCCTAACCCTAGTTTGTGTTGGATATCAATTGAAGGCTATGAATTGAATGTGATGTTATGTAATTCATGTTTGTATGATGACTCTACCCTAGGTTATGCATAATTTCTATAAAATTAGGGTTGAGTCTTTGAATGAAGCCTTGAAGGCTATTAAGGGAATATGTCAATTGCTTATATTGATGTTGATTATGTTATTACTTCATGAATTACCTTGTATTATGTATTGGTTATGAATTGTTTGGTAATTGAAGTATGGAGGTCCCACGAAGGGCAAGAAGGTATGAAGGTTGGTTCTTCTTTGAACTCAAGTATGAAAGGTG
>JAJOOR010087188.1:0-18506 GCA_036250505.1 Solanum acaule | reverse complement strand
GATACGGTTGCTCTAAAATTTGGGTTAGACCCATTTCCCACTCAATTTGACCCCCTAAACAAGAATATGAAGTCAGATTTTCGAAAAACGAAACGGATTTTTTTTTATATAGCTAAACAAGTTTCCGGTAACTTCCGAAGCACATTTTAAAGAACTTTTTGGGTCATTTCAGGAATATTGTCTTAAAACTCACTTCTAAGCTTTCTAACTTGAAAAATGGACAATAATTAAATTTTGACAAAAAATTGATACTACACTAAAAATTCAAACATGTATTTATAGTCGCTAAAAATGTGCTACGAAGGACCATTCGGCACAATAAGTCGGGACCACCGATTCACTCGGCGGTCCACCCTTTGGTCAATTCCATCAGCTTTTTGCTTTGGATTTCAGCATCTTCAAGTTCTGTAACTTTGGGCGATATAGCACTGCATCGCGGAACTGTTTGGGGACTCGCTGACTGCTCATTTCTATCGCCGACTGCTCCTTTCTATCGTCGACTTGATTTTCTCTTTCAGGGCTTGGTACACTAGAACATTAGGCGAGACCCTAGTCATTAGACGACTCGCCCAATGGTTTAGGCGATCCTCAAGCCTTCTTTTCTTCGTTCTTTCAACTTCCTTGTTCCTTTTTGCTCATTAGTGTCCATGCTTTTTTCCTCAATCCAAATACCTGAAAATCAAGGATTTACATCAGTTATTGGCACCAAATATGCATTTGAGGACACTAAATCTATTAAAATAAAGCCCTAAATGAGTCCAAATCGTGGAGTCATCAAAATGCCTAACCTCATTGGCAAGTGAAGACAAATCCGCCGAACATGAGAGGTTCATCCCAGTGCCTAATTTTCATAGACAAACCGAACATACACAACAATATCAAGTTTTTCAGCATCATTACAATCCACCCATGTGCTTATTTACCTATAGGTACTTAGACTTCCCCCAATTATCACAAATTATTGCTCAAGTTGATGATTTTCCCTTAAGAAAGTCGTCACTTTGTTTATATTGGGATGAATCATGTTATCTGGTAAACACTCGGTTACTCAGACTTCACCCACATAAATTAAACAAAGACCCACAAATTTTAAGGGTTCAATTTCAATAATCTAGTTTAACAATTTCTAGACAATAACACAAGCAATCAATTCATGTACACAATACAATACTATCAGTTTATTACTACCCATTGAAATCAAATAATCACATGCATCACATGGCCTATAGCCCATATATAAAACAACATTTAAAGCTCAAAATCCAAAATGAGTTAGGCTCACCAATCACGTTGGGTGAGTGACCAACTGCTCTTCAACTCGCCTTTCTTCTGCTCTAGGCTTCAGGTATTTCAACATAAGTTGGCGAGATAATTAGATTTATCCTTTCACATTTAGCGTATCACCAAATATAACCTATGTTTTTTGTTTAACCCTTCACTTTTTCTCGTTAGACTATCGCCTTCGGCGATGGTCCACATATTAGCCTTTCTCATTCTGGCCATCGTAGTTTCTATTTTTTTCCATCGACCTACCTTAATAAGTTCAACTATTGTACACTGTCACACTCGGTGAGGTCAGTCTCATTACACGATATGCCTTTCCTACTAAGCAATCAACAAGATGGAATTTAGACTTATTTTCATTTTTTTGGCCCTTCTTTCAAACATTTATCCTTGTCTTGTTTTTTAGCCTTCATAGCTGATAATAACGACAATATCATTAGAATAGGACATATTAATTAACCATTGAAGACACTAATTATTAAGCTATATACTCCTCAAATGAGTGTAAATCTACCACTCATCATTGTTCATCCACTGATTTGGGTTATTTAGTATGAACTTAATTTAAGGGTTAAGGTGTTCAACTTAATTCTACTCTAGATCTTCAATTTGTGCTTGAAAAAGATTAATAGAAGTGGTTAAATTTCTCAAATGCTTGTAATTGAGGTCTGAATTTGGTTGAATAATCTTCTCGATGGAGAGATTGTAGCAAGGTTGTAGGTTGATTTGTTCAGTACGTAGATGAGACTGAACAAAGATTTTATTAGCTAATTCTATGAGATAAAAAAAGATTAGGGTTACTAGGTATTAACTAGCTTATCCATGGTTGTTGAGATTTATTGAGCAAGCAATTGTACCCATCATTGATATCACTAAAAAACTCCACGCCTCTAGATTCAATTTGTCTTGATTAAATCCTTGTTATCTTTAGTTAATTTTTGATAATTGTTTTTGATGTTTCTTTGTTAAATTTTGGTGGAATAATCCACCCACTTGGTCTAATCACTAAAATGAATTAGTTGCATTTTAATTTCCTCATTAAATTGTTATCCTTATGTCACGCCTCGAGGCTACCCCCTTGACATAACACATGACCTAGAATCATGAGTGACCCCAAGCTAACCATGTGTCTAGCATATATCAAGCATACTAAGAATAAATGAATAAGACATGTATTATGCGGAAACCAAAACAATTGATAACTAAAAGTGGGTGAAAACCCAACTAGTCTGAATATATAAAACATACTAAGAGTTTAGCGATAACTGAAACAATCACTTAACAACTCAAGCTGAATCTATTATAATGTCTGAAAGGCGTCTCACAGAGTTGATTTACTGGGACATGCCCTCTTGCTAACTCTAACAAAACTGAAAACTAAAAGTAATTACTAAAATGAAAGCATGTCTATTGGCCTCGAAAGATGAGGACTCGCCACTGAAGCTGCTAAATACGGATCGAGAATCGGTCTAAGTGTGTTCTGTATGCTAAGTCCCCAAACCTGTATCATGAAAGGACGTAGCACATAGTATGCGTTAGTACTTGCAATGTATTGAGCATGCAGGATATAGATACTAAGCTGAAAATATATATGTAAATTGAACAAAACATAACTGAGAAAGAATGTAAATACTCAGCTGAAATCACAATAAAACCCCAAGATTTTACAAACCCTAAGTCTAAACAAGTTATGTAAAATCAAGGAACTGACTGAATTCTAGGGACCTAGTGGATGAAAGGAACCCGCTAGTGAAATCTTACTTAACTGGTGATGAAATCTATGGAGAAATCCTTTGGCTTTCGAGGCTGAACTTTGAAGAACATTGCTGCTTGTTCTTGGGAGGTTTGGTTGAGTTTTCCTCTTCTTTTTGCTCCAAGTTTGGATGATTTATGGAGACTGAGGTTTCTGGGTAAGTCTGACTAAGTTATTTTGCTTAGACTGAGTAAAACGACATAGTTTAAGGGCCTTAACACATAGGGAAAAAACCAAAATGACTCTAACTTAAAAGTTGACGAAGGCAATCAATCGAGGGATTGACATACCGTCGTTTGGACTACAAACCGTTGACTGTGGTCGTGGTTCTTGGTCTGCCCAATAAGGCTTCACTAAAACGAGCATAACTCTTTACTCCAAGCTTGGATCTTAGCAAACTCAGTGGCGTTGGAAAGAGGATTCAATTATCTTTAATTTGATAGGTTATGTGCAACCTAATTCATTTTATGCTAAAACATATGATTATTTTAAGTTGACCCAACAACCATTTCCCTCCAATTTGTTGCTAACCTTCACCTATGGTAAGACCTATGGTCCGTAGGTCCAACCATGGACCGTACTGGTCAACCGTGGGTGGGATCAAAGACCTTCAACATTTAGGCCTTAATGATGGAACCCCACCTAGGGTTTGTGGTTCTACCTACGATTCCTGGGTGGTTATGTTGGTACTAGCACTAGTTTTTTCTGAAAACTAGGATTTTCTTTATTTTGAGATTTGAGGTGTTACACCTTACATCAATCACTGTGTTATACAACCTTGACTCTTACTTGGGTAATTTTATTAACAATAACCACTTACTCTTCAATCGTTTTAGAGTAATTTTGAGTGTTATCAAGTAGATGTTGCTTTTGTCCTCATGCTACACAAAACATCAGTTTCCTAATGCAGTTCTGAGAACCAGCTACCAGCATTGATCATTCGAGCATTAGAACCTAGAGTTCAGAGGCAATGGTGAGCACTTGGCATCCTGGAACTTACTAGTCTCTATTTGTGTTTTTATTTCTAGTCTTCTTCTTTTTTAGAGAAGATTGGTATGTTGGATCCACGTTTGGACATTTACTCTTTTATTTATACAATCCTATACTTGTGACTTCAAGGTTTTGGGAGAGATATTTATATTTCTATATATCATATGAGTTTCCTGTTTCTATTATTCAGCTTCTGTTGTGGAATTACTGCTTGGACTATGTTTCACCGTTATATTTATAACTTATTATTCTTTGTTATGGATTGGCTTACCTACATAAGTGTTATAGTAGATATCATCATGACTAGAGAAATGTGGTCATGAAAAGTTGGTATCAGAACCCCAAGTTCATTGGTCTCACTTGTACAGAGCTAATACCTAGTAGAGTCATAGTGATCGGTGTGGAGACATATGCATCTTATCTTTCGAGGCTTCATGGAGTTATTATGATTGTTTTCTCTTTTGTATCACATTCATACAGTGTGTCTATTACTGGTTTAATGGAGTCTCACTTGTTTTGCTCTTTGGAAAAATAGCTCGTACGCACATAGCGGCATTTGGGGTAGTAGTCAATTTACAAGTAGGATATGGTTGCAACCCTAGTCCTAGAGAGATAGAGGGATCCAAAGTCTGTTGGTGGGGTAGGAACCAACGTAGTCACCACCTTGACCAGCTATGGATCTCAAGGTTCATAAAATCATCACTTAGCTATTAATGGTACTTAGGGGGTATGCACCAGGCCTCAACTTGGTATTTGAAGCACAAGGTTTTAGAAAAGGTCCTAGGAAGTCTGACAAACCTCATTGAGTAGAGTGTTGTTTATAAGTGTGAAACGCGCCACATCTATGTATAAGAGGCTACAAAATATTGAGTAAACTTCACTTCCTTCACTACTCAAAAGTTTTTCTATAGAGTCTATCTATATTAAGATCATTCTCTTGAATCATGCTCGATGATTTTAAAGATATGGCCCCTCGAAGAGATTATTTTAGAAGGAGTACGAGTGAGAATGTGGAGCCTGAGTTTCCACAAGTTCTTGTCGATCCTTTGACCGAGAAAGTTACTAATACAAAATTTTGATCCACTTTTCATGTGTTGGCTCAAGCTATGATGGCACTAGATTTTAGGGAGGCCATTGCTCTCGTGATCCCAAATATGGGTACGGTGGCAACACTGATATGGGACTTCACTAGCATGAATCCTTCGATGTTTCGCAGTTCAAAGGTTGATGAGGATCATCAAGAATTCATTGATTAGGTGTATAAGATAGTGGTAATTAGGGGATTCTCTATGTGGGAAGGTTGAGTTGGTCACTTATCTACTAAAGAATGTTGTACATGTTTGGTTCAACCAATTGGAGGAATAGAGGGTAATTGATGTGGGTCATCATGATTGAAAATTTTGAAGGATATTTTCTTGATCATTTCTTTCCTCTTGAAATAAGAGAAGAAAAAGTGTTTGGGTTCATTAATCTTCGACAAGGGAATATGAGGGTGAAGGGGTATGCTTTGAAAGTTACTGAATTGGCTAAAAATTCATCAACTATGGTTGTCTACTTTAGGGGGACGAGTATGTTTGTTTTGTGTGTTTCCAATTTGGTGGTCAATGAACGTCGCACAACCATATTGATTAAGAAGATGGATATCTTCCATTTGATGAAACATGCCCAAAAAATTGAGGAAGAAAAGCTCAAGGAAAGTGCACGAGATTCAAAGAGAGCAACAAATGATGATTGTGACTTTTCTGATTCTAGATCTAGTGTACATGGGAGTCCTCAATTCTAGAAAAAAGTTATTCGATCGAGGTTCTTTTAATTCTTTGACCTCTAAGTTCAATAATGATAGGGTGCCTAACCCTAAGCCTCAAGAAGGAAATAGTGGTGGTTCTTTTATATCTACATGCACTATGTATGGCATGAAGCATGATACCTAATTTTTGGCCTATACGGATGCCTATTTATGCCCTATTCAAATGATATTTTGTTAATTTGTAGCTATGAAGGCTAAGGACAAGGCAAGGATTAATATTTGAAAGAATGGCCAAAAACATGAAAAGTAGTGTAAAATCTATATTGTTGATTACCTAATTGAAAGGGTGAATCACAAATATTGTTGCATTTCACCAAAGCCTAAAGCCACTAAAGGGCGAGTTGAATGACAATAATAGTGATCCACCGAGTCAGTTAGGCGAGCCCAACTAATGTCGCCAACCGGTCCATGGAAGAATCTTTTTGTAGAGTAAAAATTGTTGAGAAGAGAGGGAAAGTGGGGAGATCTGATTTTTTAATGAATTTTTACAGTTAGAACTTTTAGAGAGTGAAACTATTTAACATGACTCTTAATTTGGGATTTTAAACATCACTCTTGTAATTGACAATTTGAGAGTGAAATCAAAGTGGTTATTGATTATAAATGCTTATAATCACTACACCTATGGCTGCTATCATAAGAGGTATAATTTCTTCACTTTTTGTGATGGGTTGCTAAGACCCCAATCTCTAATGGTGTGATCATGAGGTTGGGTGTTTATTTAATTTAGTGGGTATCTTTTATTGCTAATTTTTACTACTTTGTATGATGGATTTAAGCTAGTACCATGTGATTAATGTAGGGATTAAGGCGGTCATCTTTATCTTAGCTTAGATCTCAAATTAGTGGTTGAAAAAGTCCAATATGAGTGGGTAGTTAGTTCAATATTTGGAATCTAGCAAAATCTAGTTGTAGTATAAAGGTAATAGGTTGCATTTTAAATCACAAAAATGAGATCGAAGGGAGTCTTATCATTTAATGTTATGAGATCGAAAGAAGATTAACATTATTGAAGCTAACCCAACGTATCAATGATTGTTTAGCTTTGTTGAGCAATCTAAGTTTACCCCTTATTAGTATGAATTTCCAATGCCCACACCCTTAGAGTTAACTCAATTTGTTCAACCTCCATTTATTTTAAGATTGTTGTATAGGTGACTTTGAACTCATTTGATTAAATTTGGTGGATCATCCACCCATTTTTCTCGTTTGCTACATTAGAATTAGTCGCATGTTAACTCACTCATTGGATTCTTAACCTCACACTACTCCTTGTGGGATTTGACCCTGCCTCTTAGTTGGGTAAATTTTATTGTCAACAGTTGATTATTTATTGAATTCGTTTGAAGAGTAGATTGACTGTTATAAAAAATGTCATCGATGCCGGGGAGTAGTAGCTAGGAATTCAATTTGAGAGGTAATTTGTGTACTAATTTTCTTGTAGTTGAAAAAACATATAATAAGTTCTATTGTTGTGTCTTATTGGTAGGTGAAACAATGATTGAAAACAGTTGTGAAAACTCTAGCTGTCATGTGCAAGATAATGATGTTAGAAAGAGTGTTGAGTTGTTTTCTCATATCACCAATGAGGTTGGAGCAATGTGGTTACCACTTGTGCATAAGGATATCACCTTTGCCATAGCCGAACCACTATTGTAGTTGATCAAAATGAGAATTATTTAGAGTTTCTAAGAATGAAGACCCTAATGATCGGCTCTACATCTTGTGAATATGTGTAGCTCCTTTGTGGATGATGGCACTTCAAAATAATCAATGCGGCTAAGTTTATTCCCTATTTCCTTGATTGGGGAATTTACTAGGTGGTTGATTGAGTTGCCGCATAATTCTCCTTCTTCTTTGGAAGATTTTATTGAAGCTTTCCTTGAGATATTCTTTTCTCCTTCAAAAGTAATGCAATTGTGGAAGGGTATTTAGAATTTCAAAAGAGTAAACAGACAACTCGAACATGAAGTGTGGTTGCGTTTAAAAAGGGTGTTGCTACAGTGCCCAAGACATGTTTTTCATGATAAGATGTTGTTGAAATACTTTTATTAAAGTCTTGATGTTTTGAATAAAGGACTGGTTGATTATTTTCTTTAGGGTGGAATAGTTGAGCAGCCATTTGTGATAGCATCAAGATTTCTTGATGAGATGACTAAAATTAATCAAGCTTGGTACACTAGTAAAAATAATGTGTCACTTCCACATTTGGGTATGTCTAATCAACAAGGGAAGAAGAATCAAGAGCATGATAAGATCATTGCTAAATTGATGGCTCAAGTTGATATGTTATTCAAGCATGTTATGGGAAGAGGTGTAAATTCAGTGAATGTTGTGTCCCGAAAGATGTGTGAGGAAAGATTCTATTCAAGGGGTGACAAATTGGAGGGTTTTTGGTTAAGCTATCCAAAGCTTGCCGAAAAAATCATGGTTGGACCGAAAATATTAAAGAAAGTTGGCATGGAAATGAATGAGGAAATGATTAGTATGCATAACTTCATGACTTGGACGACCGGGTGAGTAATCCAATAGAGGATTTGTTAACCAAAATTCTTGCTAAAGTGGAATGGTCTGATATGATTTTCAATAAATGAAGAGTAATATTTTGGTAGAGTCCACTATCATAATCTCACACGCATAATCCATTAGGTCTCTTGAAGAAAAGATGGGTCATTTGGTTGCTCTTGTTTATTCGAATCCCAATGAAGAGACTGTGTCCCTTGTGAATGAGAATCCATTTAATTCTATTCATGCTATTGCCATAGAAAGACATTTAATAATAGAACAAGGCCCAATAATGGTGATGCTCAAAAGGTGTTTATCGATGATGAACCACCTATGGAAGAAGATGACACACGAGTAAAAAAGGTTGAAAGTGAACCTAAGTTGCATTTGAATAATGATGATGTTGCAGCCCTAACTACACTACGCCAAGTCAAGATAAGTCCTCCTTTTCCTCATTGATTGAGAAAAGAAGTTGATAACACAAAGTTCAAAAGTTTTTTGGGAATGGTGATAGATTTGAAAGTATATATCCCTTTTGTGGATGCCTTGATTGAAAATTTTGGGGTATGCAAAATATATAAAAGAATAGGTAAAAAGAAAAGTGTGATCGATTGCAAAACAATTGAAATACAACAAACTTGTGGTGTGGTTATGACAAAGAATGTGGTCTTCATGAAAAATGATCCTGGGGCTTTCTCTATTCCATGTACATTGGTGCATGTACATTTGGTTGATGTGGAAGGAGACGAGTTGAAGTTTCGAGTCAATGATAAAGTTGTTAGCTTCAATAATTACAAGTCAATTAACTATCCAAGTGATATGCACGTTGTGTTTCACTTTGATCAGATTGTTGAAGTTGTGTTAAGTATTGGGGAAGCATGATATACACGGGAATTGTTGATAGCTGTAATATGATTTCACGTATCAAGAGACTTCATTCGATTCTAAGTGTCAACGATCGTTAGTCAGTAATATAACCCAACTAAATGAGTTGGGGTCGAATCCCACAGGTAGTGGTACGTGCTTAAGATTGAATAGCAAAGTTCATATATGTTCAAGTCAATCATAGGTAAATACATTTACGAATAAAAGCATACTTCAAATTAAAGGTGACATAAGTGTCGAATATGGAGGTTTTGGTTTTAACTATCAGCTACAACAACAACAAATAACACGAATTAACAAGTAATGAGACAGGTTCTTGGGATGTGATTGGATTATAGGCTAAGGTAAAAAAATGGGTAATTGCAGTTGTTAGTAAATAACTATAAATCAGTGAATAAGCTAGACTTTAGTGGGGATAAACTTTCTCTCGAACAATTTACCTCGAATCAAGTTGGTTTCTCTCGAACACCAACAAGAAGTAATTAAGAACAACCTACGCTTTAGTCCATTCACTCTCTCGAGCTGAATGTGTGGAAAAAGATTTAGGATTCACTCTCTCGATTTGAACCCATGACAACCCAATACCCACATACCATCAATTCAGTAAACTTAGTTTTAAAACCTCTCTCGGGCAAGCCAAAAACACGAAGGTAGAATTGCATTTGCAACTACAACCCTTTAAATTAAACCACAATTACTGATTGCAATAACTTCTAAACAACATTTAAACAATCAATTAGCAATACCCTTAAGCTAAATCAACCCATAATCACACCCAAGAATTGGGGTTTTAGCGAGACATCATAAAAAGATAGAAATCGTTACCAAATTGTGTTTCCATCAACTGGGTAAGATTAATTTCGTATTTACAAAGGTCCAAGTTGAAGAATCTCAAAGATCCACTTCTAATTTCTCAAAAATGGAAAACTTCAATTCTTCAATGCTAAGGAAAATATTGTCTCAATACTCTCAGCTCAAACTCAAAAATTACTCTAATGAATGTTCAAAATAAAATTTTGATTTTAAACATAATGTTTGAACATGTATTTATAGTTGCCAAAAATATGCTGCCAAGGGCCATTCGGCACAGTAAGTCAGGATCGCCAAGCAACTCGGCAATCCACCCTTTGGTCAGTTCCATCGCCTTTTTTCTTTGGCCTTCAACATCCTCAAGTTCTGTAACTTTGGGCGATCCAACACTGCATCGCGGAACCGTTCGGCCACACGCCGACTGCTCGTTTCTATCTCCGATTTGATTTTCCCCCTCAGGGCTTGGCACACTGGAACTTTAGGTGAGGTATTGGCCACTTGCCGACTCACCCAATGGGTTAGGCGATCAACATGCTTTCTTTTTTCGTTCTTTCAGCTGCCTTGTTCCTTTTTGCCCATTAGTGTCCATGCTTTGTTCCTCAATCCAAGTACTTGGAAAACAAGGATTTTACATTAGTTATTGGCACAAAATAAGCTTTTGAGGACATTAAACCTATCCAAATAAATCCCTAAATGAGTCCAAATCGTGGATCATCAACTCCCCTAACTTAAACTTTTGCTTGTCCTCAAGTAAAACTTAAGTTCAGCAGTTCAAAAAGGATGTCTCAAACAGTGCTACACAAGACTCAATCATGAATGCACACAAAAAGACTCAACTTACTCATGCAAGGATCAATTGTGCACTCAAAGATTCAAGCTGTGACTCACCATTATCGAAGATTCTCAAGTTCACAATACTTGCTTCAAATGCAAGTTGAAGCTCAACAAAGGTACTTAAATGCCCTCACACTAAGAATGATTCCATATTCACACATAATGGTTCAACAACTTATATCTCCGGAATCACATTCAACACTCACACTTAAAAAGATAAACACAATGCTTGACTTCACCCATAGGTTTGCCCTTATTTTCCAAGCAACAATTGTTTCAGCTCACTCAAGATTAAAAAGGTCTTTTCAAGGCTTGTAATGGGGCTGAGTACAAAGGTATGGTCATTTAGGCTCAATGGTTGTAATCCTCATAAAATGTGGTATGAACACTTATTTCTTCCCTCTTCTTCATCATTTTTTAGTCATGCTCACAAGTCAACCGATTATTCACTTTCCATGGACTGTTGGACACATCATTTCTTTTTGCATTTTCACAACTTTATTCCTAAATTTTCTCATTCTTTTTTTTTCTTTTTCATTCTCTTTTTTTTGTATGGAGGGATTCCATATTTCTCAAACCCATGGGTCAAAGGGGACTTATTTGCATTTCTTGATTTACCTTCTCTTTTTACCACACCCCCAACTTAGACTTTTGGCCTAAGTTGGCTATTCAAACAAACCACAAATAATGAGGATTATGGGTAATGGATAAAGAAAGGTAACAATTTCATCAAGTTTCTTCCAAGAAAAGGGTTAAGGCTCAAAGGGTGTTCAAGCAAGGATCACACACTCACAAGGTTGGCCACAAAAGAGGTATAATGTCAAATTGTTTCACACTCTTCAAAGTTGTCTAAGATCATTTCAAGAGATTGCATCACTTAGACAACTGGACCAATGGGGCAAATTCTACGTCTCATCACACATGGTTCACGATAAGCTCATTATACAAGGCATTTGCACCAATATCAAACAAGACTTCAAACTTTCTCTAGTGTGCAACTTTCATCACATGAGACTCATTCAATAACCGGCTAGTCACAACGAGATGCAAAAGTTCACATATTATCTATGCAACTTCATTTGTCCTCATCATAGCTGCACATTCATTTTTGTTCGATTATAAGCACTATTCAAGTCATCGGCATAGATCAAGACCGATACTCAAATTTGCAAGAGAACAACCACATTTAAATACAAACAAGAGGTGGTAAAGTTTTTCGGATGGTCCAAAAATCATTTACAATTAAAAAAAGGAGCCACAAGCTCAATCATCCATAAAAATAGTGCTAAACACAATTTATAGCTCAAAAACCCAAACATATAGACAGAACAATCAAAAGATAGGCCTCACCCAACCACAAAACAAAAGCTATTTGTCCTTAAATGCAAGCAATAAAATATCCAGAAGTCAATAAAAATAAGACAGAGAGGGAGGTAAAAAGGCATCCTGTCTAAACAGTCATTTCGTCTGTCGGGGTATTAGTGCCCGGTGTAGTGCTCTGAACTTAGGCATCAGTGCTCGAAGTCAACTAAAAAACAATACTAGCTCTACTAGACCCACCCATGGTGGTGTATCTCAAAGAGGTCTGGCGCACAGTCTCGAACGTGGCATCCTCCAGGTCAGCCAGATTATCATAAACCTCAGTATCACACACCTCGATCTGCTCCTTATCGGTCTCCGCCTCCGACATATTAGCTTCCATATCATCCCGATGTACATCTCCAATGGTGGCCAGAGAAATCTCAGAAGTCTCTGAGGCATCAAATCATCAACGGCCTCCAATAGTGAAGTGAAGTCAATAGACTTTAGATAGTCCACGTCCTTCCTCAGATCCGCAACTTCAGCTTTCAAAGTTGTAACCTCAGAGGTCTCCCCCTGTTTGCTATCACAAGCCTCAACTCTCTAAGTGAGAGTGTCAATGGAAGTTCGGATGGGGGGTAAGTGCAGCAAAAATAACAGCCTCAATCATCCATGGCACAACAACCTCCAATCTAGTAGCCCTCACATCATTCGAATGAGTTAAGTGCCCCATCTTCAGGAACATGGCCTAAGTGATCTTGGAGGGCTAGGCTGAGGTAGAAGAACCCGGGGTCTGTGAGGAAGAAGTAGGGGCAGATGAACCTGAAGGCCCGGAGGCCGGAGTAGGCAAAGATTCCTCTGCAGGTATCGAATCAATGTCCACCTCCGGGGATGTATCTACCGGAGTTGATATCCTCTTATCGGCTTCCTCTCATGTGTATTCGGCCTTAATACGCCGAATGCCAATAGCAGAAGAAGGGGTAACCTCAATATCTATCTTCTCATCGCGAGGTACTCTTGCACGTCTACACATCTCTATAATCAGCACCAAAAATGGCAAGGAGGTCTGACTCTTCTTGGCCCTCATAGCCATCTCTTGCTCGATGAGGAGTCTCAGGTTAATGCTATTCTGGGATATGATCGACCCAAGGCATGCCGCCTTAGGGTGGCGACGGATGGACTCGTTCTGGGATGGCATGACCATGCTGCTAATGAAGCCAAACCAGAACCGAGCAGCAATAGTCAGATCCCTATTCTCTATGGGGACCCCTACTTCGATCCACCTCGGGGTGGTATCAGAAATTTTTCTACTGGGTATGAAAAATTAACAGTACTCGTGAGCAAATAAAGTTTCTTCCATTAAAAGTAATGATGTTCAGGGATCGTATTCTAACTTTCAAACAATTGGAAGGTGAACGGATTCATGAGGCATGGGCAAGGTTTAAATGACTTTTGATTCGATGCCCCACTCATGAAATTCTCGATATAGTCCTCCTGGACTACTTCTATAGAAGTCTTGGTCCCGAAAACAAAGCATTGGTTGACCGACTCATTTCGGGTAGTATTACACATCAGTCCTATGCGATAGCAGCCCACCTGCTTGATCACATGGCTGAAGAAAAACAAGAAGTAGAGAAGAACTTCATGTTGGCCGCACTGATGACTCAGATGGATGAGTTGGTCATAAAGATAGTGGATATTGAAGTCCATTGCAAAAGGAAGGACAAATACGTTCCCCCTCATTAGCAAAAAAAGCCCAAGGACAATGAGGGTAAACATGTTGAGGGAATTCTCTCAATCATTCTCAACAAGGTAAGTGATCATGATAGGATGCTGGAAGGAGTGAAGGAGAACATCAAATTGATGAAACAGATGATTGGTTCTCATTCCAGATCCATTCAGCTGCTTGAGAACCTTACAGTTCATGTGATGCCTCATCTCCATCCGACACAAAGCAGGGGGTTGCCAAGTGATGTTTTGGCTAACCCCAAAAGTGAACTTTAGGTGTTAACCCGCATCGTGCCACGATGTGAACTAAGGCGCAGTTTCGGAGGCAACCCAAAACCTTTATATGCTTTAATTTTGTTTAGAAATAATGGTGTGTTGATGTTGTAGGTTTAAGTGTGGAAAGTGTTGATAGGTGCAGGTTGGCGAGAAAATGTTCCATTCGGCGCATCGCCGAATAGGTCGGCGATCCCGATGGAGACCGCCGTTTGGCCCCTCACTTTGACTGGAGGTCCTGTAAAATTTGGTGAAGTAAGTAATAACTCGGCGCGTGGCCGAGTGGATCGGCAGATGTGACTTACGTCGTCGAACGGACACGAACTTGATGGGTATTAATAGCCAAAGGTTTTAAAGTTTTGAAGTCTTCACTTTTCCTCGAATTCAAACTTTGCAAATGCACCCCTAGTAAGTATTGTCAATACTTTTGCATTCCAAGTATTTTGATCGTCGATTGTGCTTGGAGTTGGATTACATTACTTCCAAGCACTTCAAATATCATTTTAATCAGTAAATAAGGTTAGTCTTATGAACCCCAAACCTATTTTTATTCATTCTCGTATGCAAACAATCTGATCATATTGTCATATGTTGTGTCTCTCTGATAAGATATGATCGTTCAAATGCTTGTTTTAATTTGAAACCCCATATGCATGTATGTTGAAGTGATTTAAATTTTGTGTGGTTGTGCTTGCATGTTGTTTAGTTTGGTGGAATCGGGAGAAATATGAGTATCCCGGGATGATGAGTGTCGTGGGTCTTAGTTTAATTTCACTAGTGCAATTGTTAATTTTGTTTTCGGGGGTTGCGGGGTCAAATTCGAGAAAGTGGTTAATGATAGGCACGTTGGGTTGTTTAGCGAGCTGAGTCGAGCTCGCCAAACCACTCGGCGGTTCTCCTAATGCCTCAATCTCGCATTTAATTTTATGGTAAATGAGTAGTTGAAATTTGTAAGTTTTGGCGAGAAACGTGGGGTCACCTAAATCACTCAGCGACTCGTAGAAGGTAGTTTTGATCACCCTTTATCTGTATCCCTGAACCCTTGTTGCACTGTAAGTTTTGGCGGACAAACCCTTGCTCGCCGCGAAAATAGTCGATGATTCGCCAAAAGGGCCCTCTCATTGCCGACTTGCGAAAACTTTTAAGCCAGTCCCTTCGGTGAGCCCAATCCAGTTCGCCAAAAAAATTTGGCGATTCGCTGACTAGTTCGGCGAATCTATTGACTATTGATTATCTACACTTCTGATTGAATTGTTTCTAACTTGTTCCTGATGTATTGCAGACATGGCTAGACCCAAAGTCGTAGGTAGAAACATGCCACCCCACAATAAGGCAAAATGGATTAAAATCAATGAGGGTGCAGCTGTATCAAAAGGACAGCCAACAAAACTTTCCACAACTGGTAGGAAGGGAAAACCAAAAGGAAAGGCACATGTTTCTTTAGAAGTCAGCTCCGACAGCGAAGGAAGATATGACACTTACCTCACTGCTTTGGAGATTGAGGGTGAACAGCAGGAAAACCAAAGTGCAACCACTGGGGATGATGAGTTAATAATAGCACAGAGGGCAGAACTGCGATCTAAGAAGCTGAATGCTCCATCTAGGATCAGGATTCCTCCACCTACCACTCATACTCCCCTCAGAGCAAGCAATAGTGCTTGCACCCCCAATACAGGGCCCTCCTCTAAAGTCAGTGAACAGATTAAAGACGGAGGGATTAAGGACAATTCTTGAGGAGAAGCATCTCTCCACGGATGAAGTGATTTCTAGATACCCCATGATTATGAGATGTCTGAAATCTCATAACTTCCAAATTTTCATAAAGCCCCGTGGCCTGTATATTCCAAACTGGGTAAGAGAATTCTATAGTGCATACAGTGCACTAATACCCCAGAAAAAGCAACTAGCAGCAACTTTCAAAGAAATTGATTACGTGGCTGTTAGAGGCCGGAGGGTGAAATATGATAGTGAGGCGATCAACGCAGTCTTTGGCATGTCCACGAATATTAGGGATCACTGCCAGCACTTGATCAGAAAAAGAAGCTAGAGTATATGAAAGAGTGGTTAGCCCCACTGATTTTAGATGATTCTCTGAAGTGGTTGAATGAATGAGCTACCATTGAAAACAAAGATCTAAATATTGCCGCAAGATTGTGGTTCAGTTTTATCAACAGCACAATTATGCCATCCCAGAACGAGTCGGTTCTTCGCCTTGCTAAGGCAGCCTGCCTGGGTTGCATCATCGAGAAAACTCGGATAAACTTGGGTACGATCATTGCTTCATAGATACTCATGAATGCAAGGCACCGCCATACCTCATTTCCATTCCCAGTATTGATCACAGAACTGTGCAAACGAGGTCGGGTACCTCGAGATGCCAATAAGGATGTGGAAGTGATGCCACATCCTCTATTGCTATCCGAAGGATCAAAGCCGAATATCTTAAGGATTAGGTGGACAAGAAGAAGAAGTTATCCACGGACACTGAATCCATACCTGTAGAGGCATTTTCATGTACTCCGGCCCCTGGGCCTTCATGTATATCTAATTCCACTCCCACTTGCTGACACTCCAGTTTCTTTTGTTGCCGCGTTACCGCCTAGACCTACTGCTGTTGTTGCATCGTGTGCGCTGATCACTCAGGTATCATTGATTCGAATCGGACAGCTTGCCCAATCTGCTGATCGTTGGGCTACCAACCTAGAAACCTCTATTCCAGGCATGATTCAGACTGCCCTGACTAATGCTGTGACACCGATGAGAGTTACCATTAACGCCCTTGAGGCTAAAATAGTGGTGTGTGAGCGTGACCAAGGGGCCATAGATGAGGTGACAACATTAAAGGCCGCTATTACTGCTCTGAGGACTGATGTGGATCAGTTGAAGGCCACCGATATGTTCATGGTCTTTGGAACGGTAGAGATCTCAAATGTGCTTGAAATGCCTCCGGTCATCACCAGATGTGATGATAGAGTTAAGCAGGCAGTTTAGCTCGAGTCGGAGGCACATATAGATGAGGAAATGCTCGAGCAAACTGTGGGTGCTGCAGATGAGGACCTGACAGAGACTGAAGCAATTATGATAGATGCAGTTGTACAAGCTTCCATGGCAAACACATCTTTCGCTATCTCTAGTGGAGCTGGTCCTTCTGGTGTCCAGAGCACTAAGGCCCGAGGGTAAACTGATACCCCAGGCACTGATTCACAGACAAATGGAGCGACTACTAAGACATGATCCCCTCTTTACCTCTCTCTCTATCTTTCTTTCTTTATTTTAAATTTTAGATATTATGTTAGTTGCATTTGAGGAGAATTGTTTTTCATTGTAGTTGGGTATGGCCCACCATAGTGTGCTATATTCTTGTTGGGTTGTGAATCATAATGTTATGTTTTACATTGCTTCTAGCGGATGTTTGAGCTTGTGGCTCCTTTTATTTTAAAATGTAAATGATTTTGACCCTTCCGAAAAAATTTAAACTTTCGCCACCTCTTGTACGTGTGGAATGTGGTTGTTCTTTAGTAAATTGGAGTCTCAATTTTGATCAATATTGATGACTCAAATAGTGCTCATAATCGAACGAACATGAATGTGTGGCTACGATAAGACCAAGTGAAGTTAGATAGTCAATATGTGAACTCTTTGCATCTCGTTGTGACTAGCCAATTATCGAATTGATTCACTTGTGATGAACGTTGTACACTAGCAAAAGTGTGGAGTCTTGTTTGACTCTGGTGTCAATGCCTTGTGTGATGAGCTTACTATGAACCATGCATGATAACACCTAGAATTTGCCCCATTGGTCCAGTCGACTAAGTAAGGCTATCTCTTGATATGATCTTAGGCAACTTCGAAGAGTGTGAGCCAATTTGACATATACCTCTTTTGTAATCTACATTTGGGCACGAAAAATTTTGCTCACTAAAACTATGATGATTCAATAGTGACGAATTACAATTTGTACTTAATTATTGTAAAATTTAACTACAAATTTTACATTTAATTGCGACTTTATTTTTTGTCACTAATAATTTAAATAATTAGCGATGATGATATTATTGTCTCTATTTAACATATAATTTTGCGACAAATAATTTTTGTCACATAGATACCAAATTTTATTCTCATTTTATTAATTATCTATTTGAATGTAATTTACATTTTTTTAAATTTATCTATATAGATGGAGTATAATTGACATACTATTTTTACTTGATTATTCCAAACAAATTAAATAATTTTGGTAGTTAATGGAAACCCATTAAGTGACGGAAATCATAGTTGTGAGAATTTATATTTTAAAACTAAAATATTATAGTAAAAGTAAAAAAATAAAATTTA
>JAJOOR010087176.1:0-13973 GCA_036250505.1 Solanum acaule | reverse complement strand
TCCCTATTTCCCGTTAATTAATGTTGATTGTACTTCCGCGACCGATGAAGTGTGATGACAAGTTTGAGAGGCTTGTTTGGGGTTCCTTCGGGTTCCTCATTCGCCATGTCACGTCTAGGCCCTAGGCTTGGGTCGTGATAGTAGGCTTGGGGCATGACATCCCACATAGGATAATCATTTTCTTTCAACTTTATCATGTTACTTTCGTATTCAGGTTACTTGCACAAAGATTATTTGGATGTTAAAGAAGAAGAGTACTACATATAATTGTGCAATGAAAGTCATGCACAATTTAGTGTGTATGTAATCTATTTTAGTCCGGACTTGTGCAATTACACCCCCTTGCTTATTTGAAATTAATCTTTTATCTTTTTGTTGCTCTCCATTTGCTACTGAAGGTAATGTTCTTATTAATTTTGTTTTAATGGGACAGTTCATGATTTTACACCCAAACTATAGTCGTGAATACTACCACCAAACATAACTCAGAGATAATCTTAGTAAGGGATATCAGCTCCACTCCAAATAAGAATAGGGGAATAAAGATTCATCCCCAATATTTTAGTGGGTAAATAACTTTTTAGGAAAATTTTAGAATGTAGTATATACATTTAACCTTTAATCTAGGTGCCGCAAATCGTTCGACTACAAAAAATTATTCAACATCTTAATTCGACCATCCATGAATGTGTTGTTGCTTTGAGTGACTGAATTTCCTTTAATGTGTTACTGTCATGTTTCTTTGTAGGTAAAATATGTATCACGAATTTAGCTCATTGCACCACCTTCTAATTGTGTTCGCATCTCTTTTGTTTTATTCTTCATAAGGATATTTGTTAGAAGCTACATTAATTAAACTCTCTTGCTACTAATTTAAGTGCACTTTCTTTTAAAGCACTAAATTGCATTTGTGATCATATCCACTTTTAATCCAAAAAGGATAAAAACTTTCAGCCCTATGATCATCACAAAATATTATGAACTGACTCATAGTCGTGGAAGGTACCTGAAAGATTATGGAACTATACTACTAATTTTATATAGACATATTTGCTAAATTTAAATATAGTCATGAACTGTTATAACTGTCTGGATATTAATTACTAAGATGACAATTTTGCTAATTTTCTATGTTTATTTTCTTCATTTGAACTTGATAATACATTTTACTAACATCATAGGAGATAAATGTGTAAAAATCATGAAGGCCGAACAAAAAGATATGCAGTAATACCAAGTAAGGCAATGAAAAAAGTTATAAAAGTGAAGTTAGTGGCAATGAATAGGTTACTGGCTGAAACGCATGCAACTTTTAATGACATTTCAACAATTTAATAAGTACATAATATAATCTAATATATTGTTTATTATCAATTTGCAGGATTCATATTACAAATTCAAGGAAATAAATAAATACAGATGAGGCAGGATATACTTCTTGCAAAAATGCTACAAGAAAATGGAACTTATAAAAATGTTGATTATGATAAAGAGTTGAATTTTGTAATGGAGAACTATGTGTTCAAGATATACTTTTCATTGCGGCAAAATATTTGTTAGATAGCAACGTCAAAGAGTACATCAAATCAACCACTATAAAGGTGTAGTCGTAGACTATATTTATAACATTTTTTTACTATATTTGAAAGAATTTTTTTAAAAATGTATATATATAAGAGGATTGATTGTATATTAAGTAATTTTCTGCCTATTTCCCCCCTAATATATGAATGTGTTTATTGTGTTTACAGATTTTGTTGAAGGAAGAATGTAAGAACTATCACAAGTTAGTGCAAACAAGCAACATAGCCAAGGAATAGCGTCTATAAGAATGTACTAGATGAGATACGAATAGTAACATGTTTGTGACTAATCAATTTGAAATAAATATATAAATTGCATGTATCTAATTAAATTTCAATTGGTTGTTTCATTTGTTCGGATAAATTAGTGATGATATGATTATCCATAGAAAAATCTATTATATTTTCTTGTGTAAAATTAGTTAGTAATATATATATATATATGTATTTCCTTACTCAGCATACATAAGACTACTATATTCTTGTTCAAAATTGTCTTTAAATCAACATGCGTAAAATCTTTCGTATTAAATTTAGTTGTAGGCATTGATTTAGAAGAACTACCACCCTTACTATTTTAGGGACTATCCATATTAAAGTAAATAATATGAAAAGTAATTAGAATAAATAATAGACAAATTTTAAATGAGAAAATTAAATAAATTGAGAGATGGAATGAATATACCAAAGGTTTGTGTAAAAGCAAACGTTTATAACGAATAAAGACAAAAATTAATGCAGAAATTCGAAGCTTGCTCCAAATAAAATTACCAATGTTGGAATGTATGCGTCCACTAACTACGATAGGACCAGGTCCTTCAGATAGTTTATGATACTCAAAAGTAAATACAGAAAGTAAAAGGAACACACAATACTTTACGTGGAAACCTCCTTGCTCAAGGGAGTAAAACCACGATATGTCTCACAGGATTTTTCAACTGTTTTTACTAATCTTCTTCAAGCAAAAGTAAAACACAGTTTACAACCACACGATTGGATTAACCTTCTAATCTCAACACTAAGTAATACCACCTATTACTTAACGAGCCTAAGTAATGCTTGCATTGCCCACTATACTAACCCTCACGATTAATATAGACTTTTAAATGTAAGACACAAAGTTGCCCTCAATTAGGTTCTTACAGTGATTCACACAAGGTTTTGAAACGTTTGTAACATGAATGAAACGAATCCTACAAGTTAAGCACAAATACAAGCAATCAAAAATAACAACAAGGTTCTGGAAGCAATCTTCAGTCAATAAGGTCCCTTGTTGTTTTGTTGAAGCTTGAATTTTCTCTCTTTTGAATGAATGAATAATATGTTGTTTGTCATGTTGAATATATCAACCATAAAGAATTATTAACCGTTGGACAAACAACCTCGTCCATTCTAACTGGTTTAGTACACTGACGACCTCACCAACCTCTGTCACGACAACTTTCTAGTTGTACATCACATTATCCTAGACAAGAACACTCTGCAAAGGACTAGGTCCCTGCATTTGTGAGGATCATCAAAACATCTGGTAACAATAAGACTTATCATTTTCCCTCTTTTTGATGATGACAAACAAACTGCCTCACATGAGTTAACACTCATTCAGTCTAAGTATCAGTTCCCCCTTATCAATATTCCCCTTGTCAATCAGTTCCCCCCTTCTCAATATTCCCCCTGTCAACATTCCCTAATTTCACACAGTTTACAATCAATTCCCCCTTTTGACATCATTGAAAAGGAGTGACAGTAAACATATACAAACTGCATGCAAAAATGTTAGGAACTCAGGGCCATTGGCCACACAGTACATGCACAAGTAGGCAAAAATAGAGAAGATAAAAGCAGACAAAGCAGGGCAAAAAAAAAAAGATTTCATTAGAGCACTTATGCTGACCACAGAGATCAGTCAAAACAGTACACTTTGCCACTAGAGTAAAACAAGGAAACTAGATAGGACATGGAAAGACTTAAGAATAAGGAGAAGAGACTCATTTAGGACGGATGGGGATGGGGAGCGAAGGACTTCAACAACAGAGTCATGCGATCATTAGCATCGACATGAGCCTGAATAATTTTTTTGTTAAGAGCCTGAATTTCCTCACTAAATGAGGCATTTTTCTTCAGCAGATGTGCATTCTCAACTCTCAACCTTTCTACTTCCACCTTATCCACAGAACTGGTACTGGGTCCCTTAGAAATAGTCTGTTGCATCTGAGCCTTAAGTCGTGCAATCTCAACCTCCTTTGCATTCAAAGTTACTGTAAGATCATTCAAATCCTGCTTGAGAGATTCTTGTTGCTCAAGAAGATCAGACACATGAGACTTACCCTTGACCTTTCCCTCAGCACATTCACATTCCAAGGGGGTTGCAGGAGAAAACATCTGCTTCACAGTACCAGGTACTCATCTCCAAAGAGGTACTCCAAAGTGTTCGAACACATAATTTAGCAGGTAGCCATAAGGTATGCCATGTTTGGCATTCTTCCAAGTCATCACCATGTGCATGTGTTCAAGCATGATTGCTGGAAGGTTGATAGCCTCAAGTTCATCCAACTGCTCCATGAGGAACAGATCTGCAGTAGAGGCTACTGTCTCTTTTCACTCCTTGGCACCAAGACCTTGTTGATGAACTCAAACATAAACTGATACTCTCCCATTAGGAACTTCTTAGGTAAACCGGCACATTTTATGTCCCCACACTTGGTATCCCTTTGAGTAAACTCACTAGAAGGTTTGCAACCTTCAATGGATCGGATCCCTATTGATGAAACACCCAAAATGATTCCCAAGCTTTCTTCATTCAGATAGATCTTTACCTCCCGAACTGTTGTCCTGATGCCTCCACTATCTAGGAGCTCCATTTTGTAGTAGAATTCTCTCACCTCTAGCCCGTGAAAATAAGGTGCTGGAGCTTCAAACAGGTGTTCCCAACTTTCCAATGAAACAGAATCGAAAAGAATAGACATACCATATTCTGTGAGAATTTTGGATCAAACACTCTCCCATTCAACACCTTTTGTTTTTCAAGTTTAGCAATGCGCTCTTCCCTTGTCAACTCCCTACCCTCAACTTGCTTCTGAGAGGTTGTACCTGGTCCCTTCCAAGATTTTGTCTTAGAGGGGTCCTTTTTCGTCACCTTGACCCTTTTCATAGGTGACTTCCTCACAGACTTAGGAACCCCTTTAGCCTTGACCCGTTCCTTTTCTGCTTCCATCTTTTATTTCACCACTGCTCGAACAATGTCTTTAGACTCTGTATCACTAGAGCCTATGTTTAGAGACAATGAGATAGGTTTCTTAGTAGGGTCTCGAAGAACTTTCTTCATCTACGATTTCTTTCTGTTTGGACTTCGTTTGCCGCCAAAGCATCTCCCATTAATTTTTGGACCACCCCTCTTGTTGTAAATCTTCTTTTGTCTCCTTTGGTGTGAGACTCCACCATTTTTCCTTTTCCCTTTCTTTTTCTTTTCCTTTCAAACTCAGTTGGCTCATCCTCAAGTCTAGTCTCAAGTGCAACTTCAGTTGTTGCAAGATCTGAGACTACCATAGTAGACACATTGGCTCCTCGAACCCTTTTTCTAGACCAGCTAAGAGGGATTTCTTCTTCGTCCTCTTCTTCACTGCTAACCCCCAAGTTTATAGGGGTTTGGTCGAACACAGGTTGAACACTGCGAGGTACCAGTTCCGGTGACCTGCACTCTTGTTCTAACAGTGTTGACTGAGTATCCCCTCTCAGAGAGGCCAAACTTTGTACGGTCACCCATTCCTCTGCTGCTGCTAGCATGTTGGATTCCATGCCTTTTCCCTCGGGCAAATCACCTTCAAACAAGTCTTTCAGACATAGTGGATGATACATGCCCAGGTTGAGACACAACTTCTAGATCTTCAATGGGTGTCTCAAGAGAAGGCTTCACAACTGACTGGGCATCGGAGTTTTGAGAAACTTTGTCAAATAAAACCAAAACCTTTGTCAAATAAAACCAAATTTGGTGAACAAGTCAATATATCTTTAGGATTAATTTTAGGATTCACTAACACTTCAGTATGGGGTGTGATAGATTCATCAGTCTCACCAACCCCACAAACTGGTGTGGACAAAGATCATTCAGGAAGAGGAATTGAGAAATTCAATGGACTGGGATTTTTAATTTCTTGGGAAAGAGGAGGTTTTGGAGGAGATGAGGAGTTAGACATTTTATTCAGGAGACAAAAAGAGAGAAGTTTAGAGAATGATGAGATAATTCGAAGGAAAATAGAAAGAATTTGTGATTTTTGAATTCTCTCAAAAGAGTTGTATTTAACAGGTATCGGGTCCTTGAACAGTAGTGACCCTTGGTTTTTTAAGAAGAAAAGACGTCTGTAACTGACATAGGAAATAGGAAGATGACATGTGGCAGTGACCGTTAACAAAAGTTGTGTAGCAAAAAGTGATACTAACATTCTATGGGACCAGGTCCCTCTCTATACGTAGCCCTTCCTGTTATGGTTAAATCTTCCTTTTAGCCAACATTCCATGAGTGTATACCTACATTAAGGTACGAGATATGAGTTCACAGACATTAAGCGATACAACAAGTATGGATATCTGTCCTCCCTAGCATAGTCAAATGAGAGGTTTCATTCAAGCTTGTTGTGGAATCAGGTGATCTTGTGCATCCCCAAATTCAATTTGTTCTTGACAAAATTTTCTTTGCTTAATGCCTTGGTGAAAATATCAGCCACTTGATCTTCTGTTTGCAGTATCTCATCAGCACGTTGTTCTTCTCAACATTGTCTCTAAGAAAGTGGTGTCTCATATCTATGTGTTTGGTCCTCTTATGTTGTACAGGGTTCATGGCCATGTTCATTGCACTCGTATTGTCGCATATGAGAGGAATAGTATATGTGAGAACACCAAAATCTTCGAGCTGTTGCTTGATCCACAAAATTTGAGCACAACATGATACAACAGCCACATACTTTGCTTCTGCCATAGATAAAGCCACAAAATTTTGCTTCTTGGTACCCCAAGAAATTAGTGATGACCCAAGAAAGTGAACCATGCTTGAGGCGCTTTTTCGATCAACAAGAAAACCTGCATAATCAGCATCAGCAAACCCAATTAGATCAAAAGAGTCACCGACATGATAGAAAAGGACTAGGTCTTGTGTTCCCTTTTGGTATCTTAGGATCCTTTTAGCTGCCTTCAATTGTGATTCCTTTGGAGCTGCTTGGAGCCTAGCACACATCCCTACGCTAATGACTATATATGGTTTGTTGGCAGTGAGATAGACGAGTGACCCAATGATTCCTATGTACATGGTCTGATTCACATCAATTCCTTCTTCATCCATATCAAGTTTGACACTTGTGCTCATGGGAGTGTCAAGCACTTTGACCTCGAGCATGCTGAATTTTTTAAGTAGTTCTCTGATGTATTTCTCTTGGCATATTGTTGTACCCTGAGGAGTCTGTTTGATTTGCAAGCCCAAGAAGAATGTAAGCTCTCCCATCATGCTCATTTCGAATTTGCTACTCATTAAGGCTGCAAACTCCTTGCATAGTGAATCTGAGGTGGCTCCAAAAATAATATCATCTAGATATACCTGCACAATCAGAAGCTCCTTACCTCTAGACTTCAAGAACAAGGTGTTGTCAATTTTACCTCTTTTAAAACCATTTGCTAGAAGAAATTTTGACAGGCGCTCATACTAAGCTCTAGGCGCTTGTTTTAGACCATACAAGGCTTTATCCATCTTTAGAACATGGTTTGTAGATCAGCATCTTCAAAACCTGGAGGTTGTTTTACATATACCTCTTTTTTTAGATACCCATTCAGGAAAGCACTTTTAACATCCATTTGAAATAGCTTGAACTCCATGTAGGTAGCAAAGGCTATTAGAATTATGATAGCTTCCATCCTAACTACAGGTGCAAATGTCTCATCATAATCAATCCCTTCCTCTTGATTATACCCCTATACCACTAGTCTTGACTTGTTTCTGGTGATAGTTCTGTGCTCATCAAGCTTGTTCCTGAAAACCTATCTAGTCCTAATAATGGTTCTGTTGAGAGGTCTGGGGACTAGGTGCCACACTTTGCTCCTTTCAAACTGATGAAGTTCTTCCTGCATTGATGTTACCCAGTCAGCATCTTTGAAGGCCTCCTTGATGTTCCTGGGTTCAGTGGTGGATTGAAAGCTAAGAAAGCAACTAGATTTCTTTTTTTGGATCTAGTTTGTATTCCGAGGTCAAGTGGAGAAACCAAATTGTCCAAGGGATGAGAATATTGATGTTTCCATCCAGACTTTCTTGTTATCTCCTTCTCAAGATCAGCAACAGATTCATCTTCTTCAGGATCCTTGTTTTGAGGGTCTCCCTCCTGACCGGCACTAGAGGGACCAGGTTCCTCTGTGGGTTCTACACTGTTTTATTCATTTGAAATCTGTTCAGCTGCAGGATTTTGAACTACCCTGTCTTATTCACCCTGCATCAGTTCCTAGAGATCAACGTCTTCACTATATTTAGCATTGTTCAAATCATCAGATTCATCAAATATCACATGCACAATTTCTTCTACACATATAGTTCATTTATTGAAAACTATGTATGCTTTGCTGGTTAAGTAATAACCGACAAACACCCTTTCATCACTCCTTGCATCAAACTTGCCAAGATCATCATTTCCATTATTTAATACGAAACACTTGCAACCAAAAGCCTTCAGGCGACTAAGTGATGGTTTCTTTTCATTCAACAGCTCATAGGGGGTTTTCTTGATTAGTGACCTGATGAGGAATCTATTTGTAACATAGCAGGTTGTGTTGACTGTTCTGCCCCAAAGTTCATTGCAGGTCCTGAGTCAATCAGCATGGTTCTAGCAATATTCACTAGGGTTCTGTTCTTCCTTTCCACAACCCCATTTTGCTGAGGATTTTTGGGAGCAGAGAAATTGTAGTGGATCCCGTTGTTAGCACATAAACCTTCGACTTGGGCATTTTCAAACTCTGTACCATGGTCTGATCTAATACATGCAATCTTGCAGTTTATTTTTAGCTGGATTTCTTTAGCAAAAGTGATTAGTACTCCAGATGTCTAGTCTTTGGTTTGCAAGAACATGTTCCAGGTGAATCTCAAGAAGTCATGAAAAATCACTAGGATGTAATTTTTACCTCCTATGCTCTGGATTCTAATAGGTTCACACAGATCCATGTGGAGAAGTTCTAGTGGTCTGATTGTGCTAATACCTTTCTTCGGCTTTAAAGATGATCGTGTTTGCTTCCTCCTTACACAGGTACCATATACCTTGTTGTCAGAAAACTTCAACTTAGGCAATCCACGGACAAGGTTCCCTACAAAAAGTTTGTTCAACAAGGATGAGCTCACATGTCCCAATCGTCTGTGCCACAGATTTGCATTGTCAGTCAGAGCACATAGAAATGTGAGACTATCCCCTTCTATTGAGTCAAGATCTGCAACAAACATATTTTTGACTCTTTTGGCGGGCATAACAACTTTGTAATAACACAGTTAGTAACTATGCACATGTCTGACTGAAATTTGACTTCGTTTCCGTTGTCGCAGATTTGAGATACACTTAGTAAATTGTATTTCAATCCATTCACATAGTGAACATTGTCTATAGAGTGTTATGCTAAACTTCCAATTCTCCCAATTCCCAGAATGAATTCCTTTTTCCCATCACCAAATGACAAACCACCGCCCTGGTGTGCTTCCAAAGAGAGGAAGTTTTGAGTGTCTCTGGTCATATGCTTTGAGCAGCCACTGTCCATGTACTAGCATTGACTGCTTCCTCTCTTCTACACAAGAATTACTTAATAGACTTAGGAACCCACTTGAGATGGAGTTCCCAAAAACTGTCAAAAGGTTTAATGAGAAACCTTCATGTCCATGGGGGAAAAGTATTCTTGCTAAAATGGTAACTGGGACCAGGTACCTTCCTTTTTTCTACCTTTCTTTTTCCTGACTTAAGGAAGTGTTCCTGATTTTCTTTTACCCTTTTAAGAGACTCACAATTTTTCTTCAGATGACTATTTCTTCCACAATGGGTACACAAAATATTGTCAGAGATAGAGACATATTTACTGTGAGGGTTGTAGGGAGGTTCTATCTTTATACACCCTAATACTTTTCTGTTGTTGAACTTCTGATTAGCTAGGTTTGAAAGAATCTTAGACGAATCAATCCATTTCAAGGAATGGTTTAGTATTCTTTGATCCGACTTAAGTCCCTCATTAGTTGTGAATTCTTTCCAAGAGAAACAACTAATTTAGACTCAGATGTTTTCAACCTCTCTTCTAATTCATTCTCAAAACTACTGAGTTTACGTTTCCCACCCTTAAAGGTACCAAGTTCCTCGTTAGGCTGCAAACTCTCAGTTTCTAGAATACACTACAACAAAATCATTCAGTAAGGAAGGGAAATATGGTTTCTAAAAGTAAATTTCCGGTCCCTACAAACTATTAATGACTAGATATTTCTGGTCGCCGCTCGTCCCTATAGCCTCCGACGCTAAAGGTTAATAAGGACGGGAAATGTGACCTAGTCCTTAAAGGTGTTTTGCGACTACTCTTTGTCTCGTCCCTAAAAAATTTTTAGAGACCACATTTCTGGTCCCGAGTTGATGATGTTAAAAGGTAATATCCAGTCCTTAAAACATTTAGCGACTGGCAAAACCTAGTCCTTGAAAATGTGTGTGGTGCTTAAAAAAATTTAAGGACGAGTCTTCTGGTCGCTAAAATATTTATGAACAGGTCCTATAGATCTTTGTCCAAAAATATTCTCTTAATAAATTGATTCTACAATTTATTCAATATGCAGCTAAAATAATCAGATCATAAAAGAATAATATTAGGAACTTGCTTTGATTAATTACCAAAAAAATATCAATATGTATAAATTATTAGTACTAATAGCCACAGTATCTGCTACAGTCACAGTATTGTGTACGTATTTTCTTAGCAAAAAAATATATATAGATAATATCCATATCCTATAGGATAAATTTAGTGCATTCTTGCGAAATGATAGTCAACTAGCTGTACGTCCTCAAAAATTTACTTCATGTGCACTTCAATATCAAAGACCTGTAACAAGTATCAAGAGATTTTATTTAGAATAAACATATAAAAATCAACTAGACAGCTGGTTAAATAATCTAAAGCACCTTCTAACAATAATTTTATCAACACGTAATTCACATATAATCAAGATTGATCAAATGTATGATGATATAAAAGCTTATGTTTTGATGAATGGTCCCTTGAGGTGAATTCAAGTCACATTAATACATATAAGTTTTTAGAAGAGGCTGAATTCACTTGATAGATTTTCATTCAAGTTACAGGTAATTTTCATACTAGATGAAATTTCTCATTTATCAAGAACAACAAGTTGAGTCAAGTTGGCAAGTTATGAAGTAATTCTACCTTAAAATGGCACATCTTGAAAGCATAGCTTTTCCTTTTAAAGTCGAAATGCCGAATAAAGAGTCCGATATATATGTATCTTCAGATATCAGTATCTCCATCCCTAGAGCATGGAGTCGACTTCAAAGATAAAACAACAATTAGGTATGGTCCATGTTAGATTTCAATTCTCACTCGAGAAAAAAATATCATTTTTGGATGTCATACAGAACACTCAATATCCTGTTGGCTTTTAATTTTTATTATCAACCCAAATAGATCCCTCCTTGGAATAATCCACTCAATCTCTACAACAAACTTGAAATAGCTTTAAAAAGTATACAACCAACTAATAGCAATTGATGATCTTAGCAGATACTAGAAGATATGGATATTAAATATTAAATCTTTAGCATAGACAAGTAATACGAAAACTTATAACAAGGTGTAGTAGAAACAAACTTGACACATTCGGTTGTTAAACTCCATTTCTTGCATTTTAAAATCAGCATATCTTCCACACAAAATTTAAATAGAATGAAAGAGAACAACTTTTTAATTAGAATTGGAGTTGCTAACAATCAAAACTCAACAACAATAGTTTGAATGCCAATTATGAAGCTGTAGGAATCACAAAGCTTGTTCAAAAGCTGAAACTTGTAAAAAAAAACTAATGCTTTAGGAAATCAGTATTTTTAGAGAGAGAACAAATTGAAAGATAACAGCAAAAGTACAAAATGATATAGTATTAGATCTTACTGCTTCACTTATTGAATTGAAAACTTAGTAAATGTTTAACTAACATTCGGCTAAAACTATTCTTTATACAACATAAAATGCATTAAATTATTCCCTATAAATAACAGTACATGTACTATTACAATTCAGCCAACCCAGAAAGAAAAGAAGAGAAAGCAAAAGGAATTAAATCATCCCAGAAAGTTAACAGCACAAAAAATTCCAGAAAACTATCCAGTGAAACAGAGGAAAGAGTCATGCAACACTAACAACTGCTAGTAAGAATTGAAGTTTTTTCCAGCCCTTCCAATGACAGTGACCATCAAAGAGAATAGAAGACAAGAAGAAGAAGAAAAGGACATACCTGGAAGTAGGCCTGTGCAAAAATCGGGTCAAACCATTAACCCGAACCGATTTTTGGTTTATTGGGCTAACGGGTAGGGATATTGGGTAATTGGTTCGGGGCTCGGTTCATTATTTTTTTTATTGGATTAACGGTTCGAGGGTCGGGTTGGGAAGTAAAAATCTCGGGGTACCCGATACCCCGATAAGATCCGCTATTTTTTTTCCCTAATTTCTAATTTCAGAATTCTCATTTCTCTGTTAGGGACTTAGGGTTTTTAATTTTTAGGACTTGAAAGTTGAAACTCTTCTCGCCGCTCCTCTCGCTTCTCCATATTCGAAACTCCAAAGTTTCTCCAATTTCCAAACTTAGGGCGAGGCGACGACTTGACTCCAGTCACTCTCACTCAGGTCTCAGGCGTCCGGCAAGGCGACGGGAGTAGTCACTCAGGCGACTAGGCGAGGACGCAACTTGCAAGGTAACGATTAATGATGACACCTCAAGGCCCTGCAATTTTTTTATTCGTTCCATTTATCATCATGTGTCTATTTTCATGATTCAAACGAAGGAACAAAATATTGACTATATTCAGTGCATTTGTGTACTATATTTTGGTCTAATGGATGATTTTCATTTTTCGTGATGGTTCAGTTCATTTGTAGCAGCCTATTTTGCATTGGTGTTAAAATTTCCTCCTTTAAATGTCATTTGTTGGTTGTCTAATACGTGAACAAGCTCAAATTTCAGAAGTTAGAAGCTCGACTGCTCGAGACTAGACTTCGAGTCTCACTCTTCTCAGTTCTCACGACTTCTGCACAGAGTCACAAACCTACTTGGCTCTCCAGTCTTAGGTTCTCACTTCTCAGTCGCTCACTGCTCACGCCTCACAAGTAAGTCTCAAAATTTTAAATTCACTTAATTTCAAGATTTCACTATGAAGTGTGATGTTTGGATTTGATTTATGAGAAAATGATTGTGGCTGCACTTTAATTTCACGTCGTTTGGATTTGAATAATGAGAAAACTACAATTGAAATAGTTGAATAGACAGTACTGTTTTATTTGAAATGGCATTTGGTTTGTTTGGCACTTTGGCTCATTTGCTTGTACAGTTGTACTTGTCTTTTAGTTGCTGACTTGCTGCTTTGTGTGATACTATGATGTGTCTATTGTCATGACTCATGTGTGTAAAATCTGATTTTACTTAGCCAATTGATTGTACTTTGTAGTTCTTGCTTTAATAAAACTAATTACTCTTTGTTTAGTTCCTTCAAGGCTTCAATAGTTCATTGCTTCATCGACCTCTTATAAAAAATAGTTCAATAAACGATTATTTTATATCTTTTCGCAGTTTTTGGTGAAAGTATCATGGCTGAAAATATAATAATTGATAAGGTTGTTGGTGAAAGTGGAGCTTCTAATTCAAATGCAATAGGTCAAAGTCAATCTGTTGAGTCCCAAGTAAAGAAAGGAAGGAAAAAAAGATCTCGTGCGTGGGATCATTTTTCTCGTAAAACTGATTCTGATGGAAGTGAAAAAGGTGTTTGCAACTACTGTAAGAAAGAGTATTTTGCTGACACAAAAGAACATGGTACGACGTCAATGCTTACTCATATTGCCAAATGCCCAAAGATGCCTTATAATATTGATATTAAACAATCAAAATTAGCATTTCAACCAATAATAGGGGGTAACAAGGGTGATGTAGTTGTTGTTCCAAGGAAATTTGACCAGGAAAAGTGTAGAAAGGTCTTGTGTCGTATGGTAATTATTGATGAACTTCCTTTCAGATTTGTTGAAAAGGAAAGTTTTAAACAATTTATGAAAGTAGCACAACCTTGTTTCCACATTCCTTCCCGTACCACTGTGACTCGTGATTGTTTTGATCTTTTTTATGAAGAAAAA
>JAJOOR010087174.1:0-12279 GCA_036250505.1 Solanum acaule | reverse complement strand
CAGGTTTTAAATTATTATTACTGAAATTATAAACGAACAAAGTTAGAAAAGTAAAGTATAAACAGATAAATAAACAAATTTTCAATAAAAAAGGCTTTTCATTTAAATTGAAAGACAAGCACAAACTTTGGCCATGGCCGAGAGCCATTTTGCCTTTTTTAAACATCACAAGAAAATTTAAAAGCTTCAAACAAGTAACAATTGCATAAAGGGTGGGTCTCGGGCCTCTTTTGGACTACCACCGATTTTAAAAATAAACAAAAACACATGTCCTTTCTACCCAGATGAGCGGGAAATCAGGAGTGGTGTGGAGGTCCAGTTTTGCAATTGCTCCTCAGGTTCTGCGTCACGAATGCCTGATGTCCCAGCCCCTTCTTCGATGACCGCATCAATCTCCTCAAAGGCCCACTCTTTATATAAAAGGATTGTATTTTGTTATTTTGGGCCTAAACCCTTATTATTTTGTTAGAATTTAGGACAAGTGCAAGATTGGGCCTAAGGCCCAAAGAAAACTTTATTATTATATTTTATTTGTTAGTCTAGGACAGGTGCAAAGAATGAGCAAGAATTGGGCCGAAGGCCCAAAAATGAAAATAGACCCAAGTACTGGCCCAGGTGGACAGATCCAGACTTAGGCCCAAATTCTTTTTCCCTATCTATTTAACTGTTATCACATGCTTATTTGTTAAAAATTAATATTAAGATTTCGAAACTTCAAATTCCCAAAGGACACCCATTTTGAATTAATTACATAACTAAATTATTCATCTTTTACTTGACTTAAAATAAATAAATAAATAAGTTTATAAAATACTTCACTTAGATAAAATCTTAATATTTCCCCTTCCTCGGTTCTAACTATAAATTTTGCAATTCAAGTTAAGTTAAATTATTTTAGCCAAATAATTAATTACCGGATAACCGCATGTTAGCGGGCATTTTGGGTGCTTTCAAACCCTTCCCGAAATGTTAATATGAACCTCGAACCCCCTTAATAGTTTTCACTAGATTCCTGTTTTAGTCTTGTGGAAATGAATAGTTTTTTTGATCTTTCTTAAAAATTAAGTGGCGACTCTAAACCAGTCTAATAATTATATTTTAAAAATAAAACAATATGTCGATTATGTGAGTCACTCTATGGTCTGAAACAGTCTTTGCAAGTTTGGCTTGGGAAGTTCAACATTGTAATTTTATCACTCTGTGTTTTATCGGCATTATGCATCAAATTCAGTATTTCATGAGAAGACAAGCACATTGAGATTGACTGTCAATTTTGTGAAGTCGATAGATCAACTTGCAGATATCTCACCAAGCCCCTCATCGGTCCTCGTATTAATTACATTTGTAACAAGCTAGGTACATGAATTGTATGCACTAACTTGAGAGGGAGTGTTAGAATATGAATAGGTTTATACAATCTTACTAGAATATGAATAGATTTATACAATCCTATTAAAATAAGAATATGTTTATACAATCCTATTTAGAATAGGAATATGAATACAAATAGAAATAGGAATAGTAAATAGTATCCTACTTACTAAAGGATTGTATTCTAGTGTCTATAAATAGGGTCTCAATGTAATAATGTAGACACGATAACAGTTCAATAATACGAACCAGAGTTATAAGCTCATTATATATATATATATATATATACACTTCCTCTGTTCCAATTTATATGATGTCACTTGATTGTACTATGAAGTTTAAGAAATGTGAATTTTTTTTTTGCAAATATCGCATAAATTAGAACAGAGGAAGTAATTAACGTGACATCTTTGCTCCTTGCTATTGTAAGATAACTAGTTATATCAAATAAGTTTACCAAAAAAAATGTCGAAAGGCTCTTTGCTAGTCAAATTCAGGAAACACTTTGGACCCCACCTTGTTGATTTTTGTTGATTGTGCAACTTGAGGGCTAGATAGTGGCGACTGGCGAAGCCAGAAGTTAGAACAGAGGATTCAAAAATAGGAAATTAAAATGCTATATACTTAGAAGCTTTTTTTATGTACATGGGATTCAACTGGTTATATAATATACACAAAAACTTTTTTAAAAATAAAAATAAAATCATGTTTGCACCATATAATTTTTGGACAAAGATAGAGATCAGATCGTGAATTTGACCCTTTATATATTCGATCTTTAAGATTTTTATTATTGAACCCATTCTATGCTCCACGATGAGAGTATTTGGGTTTTGAAACTGGTGTTGACACTTCTTCACCTCTGGATAGAGGGGATTTAGTTAAACCTCATTCATTACCTTCAATTTTGTTATTGAGCTCAGGGGTAAGTCGTCTCACATTAAAAATTGATAATGGGGAAAAATAACATATAAAAGTGTAAATACTTTATAAATTTAGCTCAAACCAGACAATATTATACCATATTAATTAGGGAAAATGTACAAGTACTCCCCTAGACTATGACCAAAATTCCAGAGACAAACCTTAACTAAACTAAGATCCTATTACCCCCTGAACCCATTTTTTTTTGTAATTTTGTGCACCTTTTTTGCTTACGTGTCATCCAAATATCTCCCACGGGCCTCAATTGTGTGGAATCACGGAGTGTACGACGTAAGACAAAAGGTGTACAAAATTACAAAAAAATAAGTTCAAGGGGTAATATGACCTTAGTTTAGTTAAAGTGTGTCTCTGAAATTTCGATCATAGTCTAAGGGTACTGTGTCTTATCCCTATTAATTAGACTATCCTTAATACTTCTGACGTCTTTCAATTTTGTCCATCTAATGAGTTTGCAAGTAGAGATTATTGCTGTTATTGGTTGTTAATTACTGTGGAAAAATCCACCTTAATTTGTTGGTGGATTCTCACCAGACACGATATATATATATATATTTACCTCATTTAATAAGTTAAAAGAGCAAGTAGGACCACTAAGGCCTTTTGGTAACACAAGTGGTTGACTACAAATTACTATGCACCATGATAAGTTTACACTCATTGACTATTTTCTTTTTTTGGGGCCTTAGTGGATTTTATATTATTTTCTGCTCAAGGTCGGTTTAATTAAAAAAAAATGAAATTAACTACAGACAAAACTTAATAGTTAAATAACAAAAATTTCATATTAATTTCATTTAGCGATGGATTATATGCAAATTTAATTAGTTAAGAGATATTTAGCACTGAATTAATTCAGGATACTGATAAATTTCATAGCTAATTTTATATTTTCTAGCAATGTTCGTGGAATCCAAAAAACTATCATTCATTTCTAGGGTGATTTGTTATAGGTAATGTTAGAAAGAATGAAAATCAAATATCACAAAATACACACTTTATTCCTCGTAAAGTAAATAATAAGTAACATCATATTGATAGTATAAAAATTATTTTGTTGTACTAATAATATCCTCACAAAAATCAATCGTATAATGGAGCACACACCTCACTTTGGCATTTTATTGAGGATAATTGTATATTTATCTATGACTTCGGGTTTTGATCCATATGGTATTTGATCAAGTATATTTAATCTTCAGCTAACTAAAATGTGTATTTTTGATCCTTTCATACAGAAAATATGTGATATTTAATGTATTTTAAAAAAATTAAAATCCTCAATTATGAAATAATAACTATACACATTTATCATGATACTATGTTGAGAATGGAATGATTTAACACTTAATAATTAGTTGAATAAGTCAGGTAATTATATCCATCATTCATTCATATTACATTATTTAGTGCACAATCAAGTTGATTAGATCTCAAGTTGTGTTCCATGGCGTGCAAATTAAATTTTAACCTACCAAATAGTGATTGCTTTTATTACACTTTTCATGTTTTATCCTCCTAATATGATGATATACATAAGAATTTATTTAATTAAGAAAAACATCATTTTTTGACTTTCCAAAAAAAAAGAATAAAAAAAGAATTGATGATATGAATATGATAGAGGCCCCACTTAAACATTGAAGAGATTGGAGACTACAAAATAAAATGCATCATAGAGTTTTTTTATTAAAAAAAAAAAGACAAACTAGTGCTTGGTGATGTTATCAACACGCAAATGTTCAAGTGAAAAAAAGAAAAAGAAATTGAGGGTGGCTCAAGCATGACAAATTAAAAGACAATATAATAAAGGACGAATTTAGGGTTTGAATATATATATTTATTTATTTTTTTAAAAAAATATAAATATTTTATTTTAATTTAGTACATTATTGTACTTGAGGTTGATGCAGAAATCAACATCTTCAAATTTTGAATCTGTCTTTAAATATTATGAATCGTAATTTGAATTTCTATCGCATCTCATTTGAATATTTTGTGGGTGGGGGTAGAAATTAGTTTGAATCCTTCATGCAATACAACAGGGAAAAAGGATTAATTATTATTAAAATAGAGGAAACAAATAGGTAGGTAGTATCAGCCACACTTAATAGCACTTTCTTGTTATATAGTAAATCAGCACTAAATATAACTCATGATATATTTTGGAGAATTTAATAGAATGGAAGTTGCAAGGTATGAGGTATCTATATATTTTCAAAAGATCATATTTTGAGTCAACGAGTAATATTTGGCCTAAAATTATATATTACAATTACAAACTATATGATGACGTAGATGAGGTTTTTTTCATATTTCGTCAATTATCTCGAAAGAATAAAAAAAATCATTTATAACCAATAAATGCGACTCTATAACCTTTTAATAAGGTATTGATGCCCCTTAAATGTTAAGAGTAGGCCCACATTTGATAACAAGTGATTCTCCCTAATTGTTTAATCGAGTCAGTGAATATTAATGATATAGATTGATAAAAAAAGGTAGATTGCCATTTTTTTTTTTGGTAAAAACTAAATGATTATCATTTACTAATATATACTTGTTTACACTTTTTTCAAATTTGATAAAGCTTTCACTAGTTATTTACATTATAACACCAAATATTATTTTGGTTTATGGTCTCATGATTCATAGCCATTCATCAAACTTTCAAATGTATATTATAAAAGAACATTAAATAATGAAGCTAGGTTCTTATCAATTATTTACTATAACATTTTAGCCTTTTAGGTTCTTGTCAATATAAATTAAGTTAAGCTATCGAAGCTTATATCAAGCTAGACTATTTATATCAAATCTTTTTGGGTGTGATTTTTCTTCAAATCTTACTTAAACATAGAATATTTTGTGCATCGCACTATTCCTCAATCACAAGCTAAGCTGAAGGGCATCACATAACAAAAAATATCTCTATGTAATCAATAAATATCCAAATAGTGATTATGTTAGGTATATATGATATGGTTTGCACTTTTCACTTTTATATCAAGTTTTTTTTGTTGTTGTTGTGGCTTCTTTTAGTTGGTTGCATTTTTATTTATCATCCACACACAAATTGCAGCAATGAGCAATTGGATAAAGACATATACCATAAAAAAGTACAATAATCTAAATATTAATTTCGAGATATTTAGCATTGTGATTTTTTAATTTTGGATTATGCAATATGACATTTCACAATTTTAATGGAGATCCTACCTCATGAGATATTTTCTTCCCAAAATATATATATAAACCTGTCCAATTCAATATTAATAAAATAATAACTAACTTTTGCATGACGTACCGTTATTTTAATCCTGATTAAATCTAACGAATTTTAAGGATATTAGAGATTGGTCTACACTATAAATTACATGGTATATAATTAATTAGAAGCTTGAAGAAGCAATCCATTTTTTTTATGCAATGAGGAACTTACTTATTATTGAAATTCATTTCATCATTCATGTTGTCATATTTTTTTTTAAGCAAGCAAAGTGCATACCTTTTCTATAGTAAGACTTTATTTTATAATAATAAGACAATAAATATTGAATGTTATAAACGAATTCAAAATTTGAATTAACGTAATTAGTGGGTAAAAAGTATTAATATATGTGTTAGCGTATACGCTATCTTCTCAAAGTCTCAAACTCGTGAAATTATATATATATATATATATATTGCATGTGTATACATAATTCAAAGTAAAAATAGAATTGTGCTTGTTGCACTCATACTATAATACAATTATATATATCTTTGAGCCAATTAAAGGCTAATTTGCTTATTTTGTGGATACCATTTTTCAAAACGCATTCACATTGCTCTTTGGTTTTCTTGTTGACGAGCTTAACTGATTCTTGAATTAGTTTTGGATATTGACAAATAATTAGGGTACGAGTTTAAATATGTCATCGAATTTTGAGAAAATATTCATCTACATTATCCATTAAAAGTTTGGTTCATCTATATGTCATTTCCGTATGAGAAAACATTTATCATGTCATTATTTGTTAACTGAAAATTTTGATTTATCGGTGCGTGGGAAGTATTAATATATGTGTTTACATACACATTATCCTCATCAGACCCTACTCGTGAAATTATTATGTATATTATATATGCACGTGTACTATATATAACGTTTTTTACTATATATATGTATACTATTATATATTCTTTGAGCCAAAGGCACGTAACATGCTAATTTACTTATTTTGTTGATACCATTTTTCAAAACACATTCACATTGTTAAATTAGTTTATGAAAATATAATTCGTTGACTTATTTTGTTGATACCATTTTTCAAAACACATTCACATCGTTAAATTAGTTTATGAAAATATAATTCGTTCAACTCATTCATATTCAACTAAATCTATCACTTTTGATTTTGTTAACTCAATTCACCTCATTCGAGTGTGGTCAGTTAACGAGGTTATTTACACTTTTTTCTCTGTTTCGTATTGGTCTTTAATTTTATGCATTTTCGCATGTCATAAATTTATATTTTTACATCATAATATTTCATTATTTATGTCCCGTGCCCTTAAAGAACGTTTAATCTGCTAGGCATAATTTTGATTTCGAAGGACAAAAATTAAAAATCAGCCAATTTAAAAAGTAAAAATTAAATATTGACTCATTCAAAAAGGCAAATCATAATCTATTGATTTATTAACTTAGCCAATTTTAACCCGTCCTAATTCGTTTATGTAAATTTCTTTTGCCCTTGATATTTTTCAATTTATGGTTCTTAAAGTTGTTGTTGGCATTTTTCAATTAACGTCTTGATTATATTGCTTGCAAGCCATTCTATATTCTAACCAAATCTTGTTATTTTATTAATACACCTTTATTCATTAAAGAAGCCAAAATGAACAAGGTAAAAGAAGAGTATACAAGTATGCAACCGTTTCAATAACGGAAAAAATTTGTTAGAAGCATCGTTATCTTCATGAACGGCCCTGCAATACGTGATTCTAAATTTAGTTAACCCTAATATAATACTGAATATCGGATAATAAACAAAAATTTAGCTTCAATTGATTATTTATTTTTTCACGAAAGTAATCCTACCCATCATAAAATAAGACACGACCAAAAATAAATAAATTAATAAGATTCTTTCTTATTTTAACGTGATTTTCATTGACGTAAGGCAGGTCACATAAAAAAAGACTGATAAGCTTCTAAGTTGATGACAATTTTTTGAAAAGAAATAAATATAATATTTTAGATAAATTTCATATCAAAATGAGAAATTAAAGTGTAGAAAAGTTCTTTTATTAAGTATAACACAAATCAATATACATAGAATATCACAATATAAATATATATATATATATAAATACACATATTATAGGCTAAAAATTTGAGAATTTTTTATGAATTTTGCTATCACGATCATGATACTCTCAAAATGGAAATCAACCAACTATTACAATAAAATACTATTTTTATCAGACAAATATTCTTTTTTCATTTACAAAATGTAATGTCACCATCTCCTTTTTGTAATCCCACATTCGAAAAGAAGACTATATTTTTAATTATTTTCCTTTGCTTTTTACCCGTTGAGATGAGAAATATTATCTTCTAGTATTTTTCCTTGTGGTGGGGTGGCGTGGGGTGGGATGGGGTTGTTTGTTCATAGTCTGGATATCGTATTAAAATTTAATTAAATTTAAATTTATATATTATAAAACTTAATTTTTAAAGAAGTGCTTTTAATAAGATTTTTTTTCACTATCTTGATTTGAATAAAAGTTTCTAATTTAAAATGAAAGAAATTTCAGTTATTCCATAGCAATTTTTTATTTTAGTAATTTATGAAATTTTCCCCATTTGGAGACTGAGTGGACTATGGAGTCTTTTTATATTTATACTAGTTGTTCATTTGTTGGGCGATCACCGCCAATAAGATTTGTAATAATTATGAATTCGATATGTTGACAAGGTAAAAAATATTTATATAATTAAATTATTAAAAAATAATTATAAGTAATTTTCTTTAATAATAATAATAATATGTAATTTAGAATAAATAGTTGAAAATGTTATTTGACGTTAAATTACATAGGGTAGAGTTAGCTAGGTATGTGAGGAAATTCTTCTGAATTCTTTCATCGTAATGTATATCGTAAATATAAAATGTTAAGTACTCGTGAATTTCATATATTTCTATGAATTTAATTTTCTTTGTTTAAACTGAGGCTTTCTATAAGTTATTAAACTGAAAACGTAATTATGTAAATGAAAGTGTATATTTTTTTAAAAAAATATTTTTCATTTTTAGATGAAATAATTATATATACTTTAGTAATTTTATAAATGTTCAGAGTTTATAAATATTTTTTCTATATATGCACTAATAACAGTTGATTCCTATTAATCTTTTATTCACATTGACCATCTAAAATTAGCTTATATTATGGTAACAAGATATGCTGAGTAGTGGTCAAGGAAAAGTGAAATCCACTAATTTTTATATATTTAAAATTTAATACATTTATTATAAAAAGTAATTTTAATTCATGTATCTACTATTACTTTCTTAATATGCTATACAATTTTTTGACAAACATTATTTAATTGATCATCTTTTCGTCAATGTAGTTAAGATATTAATAATTATGGTGCATTCTAAGGCAGAACTAGTAATCTGCATAAATGTTTGTCAGAATCTAACAGATTTTGTTCAAACATATATTTGTATTAATAAATTTATTAAATATATATAAATATTATATTTAAAATTGATTATTATCACTTAAAATTATTATTATAAAATTCATACACTATAAAATTGAATCATCTCTCAGTGGGGAACATGATTTTTTTTGTTGGCTTGAGGTTCCCATAAATGACTTTCAGCTTTTCTAGTTTTATTATCAGAATATATAACTTATTCCATTCACATCTTCATTATTCATTATTCATACTTACCAGATCTGGAAATATGGATCATAAGGACAGTTATGCTATCTCAATTTTTATTTTACTGTACTCAATTATTAAATTATTTTTTAAAATAAAAAAAGTCATTCTATTTTACTCGAATATTCAACTTCAGTTCTCTTGTTTCAATTTGTGTGGCTTGATCGAATATAAAGGGTAAATTAATAACTAATATCCAAAATGAATTCAGACATATAATCTTCAATTGTTGATAAAATTTATATATTTAAAATTATATATAAAGTACTATGTGAATCACAACAGTTAATTATTCAAAATATTTTGGAATATCATAATTAAAAAAAAAGTTAACATTTTACTCGTTAAATAATAATTTGAACATAGAAAGTTAAACATAAGAAATATACTATATATTATATTAATATTTATGTATCATAACAAAGTACAAGGTTATCATGGACTTGAAGCCCTTCCAAACTAGTATTAATTATCAAATAACAACCTAATAAAAGTAGTTCCTAATTTGTCTGCTTTAATAGCTTCTTGAGCAAACAAAGAAGGAACTCATGTTAAGTAGTCAAAAAAACAAAATTTCTTCTTCCTTGTTGCATTGTTTAGCCTGTATAAGTCTGTTATCCTGTTCTGCTCCCTATAGTTATTGGTGCATGTATACACCTATATACAACTTAAACACTATGAAAAGTTGGAAATACAACTAGCTAGGAAGAAGGTATATATGCTAGTAGAGCTCAAGCTTCAATGGGCAGAATTATCAGATATCTGTGTTGACGGGAGATAGTATAAATATCTGATAAAATAGTTGAACTGCACGCAAACAAACCTGAACATCACCGTCATTAAAAAAAAGAGTAGAAAGGCTTTGTATGCTAGTGATCAAGTATTTCAGGTATAATATCAAGAATAGGCTTCCATCCTTTACCATTAGTTATTGTACTTTCTTCAACAATAGTAGTACTCTTGATCATATCATCAACTTTGATTATTCCACCTTCACTACTACTCAACAATTCTTGCAACTCTTTCTTGGAAATGACAATTTTAACCCTAATAACCTCTTTCTTTGGGTGATGATCATGATTAGCTTCTAATAATTCAACTTGATCATTTGCAAACTTGACCTTCTCATGATCATTTACTAATTGATCATCATTTGCAAACTTGACCTTCTTTTCCACTTGATCATTTGCAAACTTGACCTTTTTCTTGGCTGATTTTGGAGGAGGTTGCTTTGGTAAACTAGGCAAAAGATAATAAATTTGGCCACCTAGCAAGTCATCATTTGGTTGAAGATGTTGATTTTCAATGACTTGATGGGAATTATAAATTACATGGCTAGAAAATTGTGATAAAATTTGATGAACTTTGATGGGAGCTTTGTATTCAAGAATTTTTCCATCTGTTTTCATCACTTTTACAACTTTTTCTTGAAGAACTATGCAATTTCCCATTGTTGGTATATTGAGTATTAATGTTTGTTTGTTGTTTGGAGCATATAGTTGTGTTTGCTTTTTATAAAGAAATAATGTTTGTAAATGCCCCTTGGAATAAGGAATATTACTTGTATAACCTTAGAACTTTTGGACCCCACCTAGTTGATTTTTGGTTGTTGATGTGTAATTAATTGAGTGCTTATAATAAGAGTCTTAATATATCACTAGATTGATATGATTATGCTCTATTTGAAACTTTCTTCCCATTTACCTTTGTGAATAGGGTAAGAACAAATTTAGAAATTAAATTTGATAAATTCAATATTTAGGTTTTTACTGTCGATAGTTTTGAAATATGAATTCTAAATATAATATTTGTTTAAAATTAAGCAGTTATCTATAATTTATATTAGAAATATTGGATTGAGTTGAATCTATTGTTTATGTTCTCTATCCGTTAGTATTTATGATTAAACCTAATTGATAAAAAAAAGGACATGCTATAGCTAGCTAGTTTACTTTTTTCTTTTTCCCGAGCCAATAGAATAGCGTTACTAATTACTAGTATAAAGAAAATACATATTTCATCCAACTAAACTTCAAAACTAACTCATAAAATAAGAATTACGCAAAATCATATAAGGGGATAACAATATATTCTCTCAACTAATATGAAACATTATATGTAGTATGTAATTGCATGTCCAAAACATTTTTTGGAGTGGTGGGTGGGTGGGGATGGGGGGATTTGGGGAGGGAGGATACAATGATGTTCGAACCTCCATTATTAAGGTGAAAGTGTGGACAGTTCGTTACGCCTAAAATTGTGTATAAAAAGTTGACAATATATATTGCATAGGGAATCCGATCGATAACTTAACTCATGAGGTAAGGAGAAGAAGATGAATTACATATAAATTTGACTTGGTAAAACTTATTTTCCTCTCATGGGTTAAAACAAGAATGTAACACTAGTAAGGACCACTAAAACAATTGCAAGTGGTTGACTATTATATGCACCATAAATTGGTATACTTAATTACCTAATTGGTACTTCATTGACTCCTCTTCTATTGCACAATTAATTGACTATTATTTTTCTTGTTTGTTTTTGACATAGTGTGACTGATATTTTGTGCAAAAAACTCGGTTTTGGCATCTAAAATATCATTGTTTTTCTCATTTTATTTGTGATATTTTAATTTGTTAGAACTATAGAAATAGTTTATCTTGATTTTCTTATGTAATGACCCGAAAGGTCATTTTGGTAATTTTTCGTGGAAATGATTATTTTGCCCTTTCGGTAGTTGTCCCGAGTCCCATGTTTTGTGGTTGTAAAGTTGGTTTGAGGAAAAGTTGGTAAAAAGTTGAGTTTTTGAGAAGTTAAGTTTTTATGAGTTAAAGTTGGTTAAAAAGTGCTTTTTCGAGTCATTTGGAGTTTCGTAACTCGGATCGGATTTTCGTCGATTCCGGCAGTTTTAGAATGTCAAAACAGGTCTGTGTGAAGTTACGGAGTTGAATTTGGAGTTGAAACGAAGAATTGAGGTCCTAAGTTGCTAAAATTGTGAAATTTTGATAAAGAGTTGA
>JAJOOR010087172.1:0-11112 GCA_036250505.1 Solanum acaule | reverse complement strand
TCTAATAAACGGTATTTCCGTCATGTATAATTTCGCTATCCCAATAAATCGAAACTCTAACTTTTGGTTTAGAAGACTTTTTTTTTTGAGATTGAAATGAACAAATATAGAAGACTTTATGTTGTAGGTGCTATCAACTATGTTTGAACGTCCTCCTTGAATAGAGATTGGAGGATTTTTCAGAATAAAAAAATAAAAATACATAGTGGAATATTTTTTTTCGTTTTTATGATATGTCAAATCAATATAATTGTATGACAAACACTACAAAAGCTTCATAAAGAGATAAAAACGTGAATTTATTCCTGTTTGTAAAGTGGAATTTTTTCTTCCACTTTACAAAGTGTAAAAAAAACTTACACTTTATAAAGTGTAAGAAATAGTTCCATTTTATAAAGTGTAGGAAATAGTTCCGTTATATATTAAAATATACACGTTATGAGACTAACGGAAAACGTTTAGAATATTAGATAAAGTGAAATTTTTTCTTCCACTAAGCCTATTTTAGTTACTTCCTAAAGTAGTGGCTTATTTTGGTCACTTTAATATTTTTGTGGCTTATTTAGGTTCCCTCCTCTATTTATGGTCATGTCCTCAATAAGCCGAAGATGTGTCATATCCAATTTAATCACATATTCTCAATATTTCTTTTGCTTAAATATATATATATATGCTCTTGTGACCACTATATTGAACCTCTCGCACATCTCATCGTCACATGCTTAAACTATCTCAGTCTCCCTTCCCTCATCTTGTCCATCGCAGAGGTCACTCATACTTTGTTCTGAATATTCTCATTCCTTATCTTATCACTCCTAATATGTCCACACATCCATCTCAACATCCTTATTTCCTCCACTTACACTTTTTGAAATATGATCACTTTTTTATTTAAGTTCATTTAAAATTTGTTAAGATAAAATGTCTTTAGCTTGGTTGTGAATGTCTTTAGGTTGATATGCTAGCCAGATTTTTACCACCAAAGAATGAAGTAACATGATTGAAAACTCTCCACCCTTATTCATAAGTCATAGGGCTCGAACGCTAGCAGTGAGAATGACGATATTTACTCGACGAATACGATTCATACGAATACAAATTAATCAAGTCATTGAATTTAGAATACATAATAATTAAACCAATCGGAAAATCTCAGTCACCAAAATGATGAGCACAATATTTGAGACAAAGAAATACTTCTACTATAGAAACTCAATGGGTACATCCATTGCAAAACCAATCAATCTACATTTCATTTCTTTTTTACATAGTGAAACAAACAAAAACTTGAATTATAGTAGTTAATTATTACAAAAACTAGTCAGCTTTTTTGTGAACAGAAATTTTAAAAACCAAATAAACTAATTCTTAATATTGGAAATTGTAAAAAAAAAAAGAAATCTTTTGTTAAAATCAATAAAGTACTGGTGTTGACATTTTACCAATTTGATCAAGAACCTCAAGAACTTCACCTCTGCTCCTCACAATCCTATGAAACACTTCTCTAATTTGTTGTTGCAATGGCGCCAATCCCTCCTCCATTTTCCGGCATATCTCCGCCATCTCCGCCACCTGCCCCGCCACCTCCTCCACCTTCTCCTCCTCCGCCGGAAACTGAAAATTCTCCGCAAAATCAACCAAATTCTGTGCAACTTTCTCCATTTTCTGCAGCTCATCCAACAAACCAGTTGTCCCTTTTTTCTCCTTTTTCTTCCATTCCTCAGCAATTTTATCCTGCAGTGAAATTAACGACTGTCCCCAATTCAAATTCCTCATCATTGGGAAATGTGTCAGCAGTCCCGTGCGTTCCTGACACGGAATTGCTGACACCAATCCCCACATCACAAACACAAAAATCGTGCTCATGATGTAAATTGGCAGGGCGAGTCCAGTGGACTCACCTCCACGTGGCGCCACCAGAGTGGACGCCATAGCCTGAACCTGTTTCGAAGCCGACCACGACTTCGCAACAGGCCACGACATTGAACGAAAAGTACCATTAGTTCTATCTTTATTATTAGCATTATTTCCAGCTCCGCCACTACGTCGTCCGAACGACCACGTTCGTTCAGCGACTTTAGCGTGATAATTATTCTCTTTATCGTCCAGCATCATCGACGTAAGCAACGTGTTCAACGCCTTTTTCGCTCGCCTTACTTGTCCATCTCCCATTGGCTTTTGCTCTAACGCCATAACGGCTGTTACAGCTAACTTTTGCCAGTGACGCACGAGTTCTAACCCGTGCGTCACTGCATTACAAATATCAAGAGATTTAATCGAACGATCTAGAATATCAGGTACAAGACGATCCAATGGAGGTTTCGAAAACTGAACAGGATCGCGTCCTATTAGAACAAGTGCTTTAAATTCAGCCTCACAACAGAGGAAAACATCGAGCAATTTACGATACCATGAAATCGAGAAAAGTGGTGATTGATCCTTCGCAGGGGAATCAGTTGTTGTTGACGAATCATTTGGTAATAGATCAGCGAAACGTTCAGCTACGTGTTTCTGAAAAAGTTCGAGGTCTTCTTGATCTTGTTCATGATTGTTTTCCATATTCGAAACTTGATTCCGACGGATACTTATCCGATTGAGGAATGATCCTTGATTATCTGTTACTGGCATGATGATTTCCGGCTTGATTTTATTTTTTGTTGGAATTGATTGGGAATTTTATTTTTTTTCATACAAGAAATGGTCTGAAATGGAAATTAATATAAAAGGAGTTGAAAAATTGGATGGTTGTGGCCATTTCTAGTTGTCGGATGTGAAGACCGTTTCTTGCTGACTTGGTAGTTTATTCTATCCACTGAAATGTTCGTTACCTTCCTTGATGATTTTCGAGTTGTACACTTTAACCCTTCAACTATTCAAATTTGTGTTGGATTAATCGAAATCGCTCACTTTGTTTTGGTTTTGGTTGTATTTTTCAATCAGCGTATAACTAATTCCTACATAACTTTTCTGTTAATCAAACGACTTGTATGTATGATCATTTGATCTTGCATTAACCACTTGGCATTGTCATTTCCTTAAGAGATTGTTAGAGATATTTCATGACCTTAGTGTCTGCGTCTACAACAAGTTGAACAGTTCAAAGTGATTCAGCTGCCAGAGAAACCAGAAGAGGGCTGCACAGAAAAAGGCAGAGCAGTAACTTTCATTATTTGGCCATGTTCGAAACTGTGATGAGTAACATTGCTGGTTCATCTTCACTACATAGAGGGTTTTTTTTTCTGTAAATCGAAATTCAAATGTTCTCTGTACAATGATGCCTTAATATGGTAAGGATTGTTGGATAATGTCAATTTCCTGCCTATGAGCTATGTTGCGTCTCTGCTATTAGCTATAACTTTTGACATGATAGTAATTGGTAAGCGCTTGATCTTTAACAGGGATCTTATAAAACCTTTGACTCTTTTTTTTTAGCTTGGGCATGAGTTATAGGTTGTAAATAACAAGTACATATTTGTTCATGATAATGAGAGAAAAGTCGTAATTGTTCTTTCAAAATCATACATTTTGGGTCCGTGCTATGCATGATCATTCTATATGTAGTATAAAATAAATTATAAACGTTAGAGATATTCTTTTACCTTTTTCTCGTTTCTAAATTCAGGATAAATCTTTTGCTCTTTCTTCATTCACTCCCTTCTCTCTATTGGTATCTATGAATTAAAAAAATGTAATATTTGGCTTGTGATGGTATTTACATTCTTCATTTTCTATTTAAATCCTATATTAAATAATTGTAAACATAGAATTATAGACAGAATTTTCTAAAAAAAAGAAGGCTTAGAAAAGGAAAAAAGAAGAAGAAATCATTGGTCAATTTGGGGAAATGATATCATCTATAACTTAAGATGAATTGAATTTGAGGAGAATAAAATGGGAAATATTAATAAATGGATAGTCAACTTAAACTAATTTCATGAATCAGATTTTCATGAGCTATTTTGTCAATCCTAACTATAACTTTTGTATTTTACCTATCTACTTTACAATACCTTTTTAATTATAGAAAACGGTTGAAGTTTACCACACGAAAGAAAAACAATGAAAGAAAATAAATTGATACATACTACTTATATATGAATTAATCACGTGATAATCTATTTTTTCATATTTTGATGACTCAAACTCCAAACTTCTATTGAAGGACCTGTTTGACCCTAAGAGTACTTGAAAATTTTTTAGAAAAACTTGGGAGTGGTGTTTGGTTATATAACTTGGCAAATATATTTACCAAGTATCCTAAGTTCTCAAATACTAGAAAAAAAACTAGTATTTGGGCCAAGTTCTAATATTTAGAAATTTTAAAAATTACCCCAAACTTTTATATTTTATAAAAAATACCCATTATTTATTAATTTCAACTAATATTTGTTACTACCTCTTCCAGAAAAGTTTGAATTCTAATTTGAATGACAAAATTGAAAAAAAGAACAATTTGTTTTTAATGGTTATAATTATAACCGAATCAATGACAAATTTGAATATGCGATTAATGTATTGTCTTGCCTATATTGTTATTTTGTTGTTGATGATTATCATCAATTATGTTATAAGGTTATTTTTTAACAGAATATGTTCACTATAAATAGATAATACAAATTTATGAATATTTTAAATAGTTTTTAGAACTTATGGGTATAAATCACATTTTTTGAAATAGTCAAACATTCTTGGAAAAACTTGGGGCCAAACACATGGTGTAATTTGACCAAAAACTTGGTCCAAATATTATTTGCCAAAAATATTTGAAAACTTGGGGCCAAACGCTAGCTAAAAATAAAGAAATTTCAACTCAGATATTTTTCACACAATTTGACCATATGAATAATAATAAAAAGTAATTAATTATTTTATTTCCTTAAAAAAATAATGACAAATCTAATTCCAAAAATATGGGGGAGTTTTGACATTTTAGGACAAATTTTAGGGGTAAAGTTGTCATTGAATGAATTAGGGTTAATTACGTTCACCTCCTCCAATTGCTTAAGTACATCCGATTTTAGAGCCACAAAGTTGAATCTTTCCCATCACAAGCCCTCCCTCTTTCTCTCTTCTTTCACTTTGCCCTAATTTCTTCAAAACTTTGCAGCAATTTTTCATCATCATCAGACAGGTACTAAAAATATTCACTTTTTTTCCTCAATTGCCCCAAAGATTTTGTTTTTAATAAAATTGTACATTGTCCACCTTATGAATTTTCTTGAATTCTGTTTCAACAGGTACGAGGTTTTTGAAAAACCATGTGTTTTCTGTCTTCTCTTCTCTTTTACTAGTGTCTCTCTCTTGTTTTAGGCTTTTACGTGTTTTTACCTTCATGGGTGTTCTTTATTTATTGATTTTTTTTGTCTTTTGATTATGGTTTTGCTTTAAATTTTCATTATTTACTGATGTCTGTGGTAAAGATTTGATCTTTTTTTGTTGAATTGGGAATGTAGGTTGATTTTTATGGTCCGTTTGAACTTGTTGTTTATTTGTTACTGTGTTTTCTTGCTCATAACTATTTTGATTTGATGCACTTTTGCCGATGGTCCTTCGAAATAGCTTCTCTGCCTTTACGAGGTAGGATAAGGTCTGTGTATGCGCTATCCTCCCCACACCTCACTTGTCGGATTACATTGGTTACGTTATTGTTGATGTTCTTGTTCTTGTATTTGAGCTTATTGTTTCTTCATTGCTGTATTTACTTGTTCATAATTATTTTGATTTGATACACTTGAGCATAGGGTGTTTCGGAAATAGCTTCTCTACCTTTATGAGGTAGGGGTAAGGTGTGCATGTGCGCTATCCTTCCCGTCGGATTACATTGGTTGCCTTGTTGTTGTTGTTGTATTTTAACTTATTGTTAAAGATGATTCTTATTGTTAAAACCTTTTGTTTTAACTGTGTTTTCTTGTTCTTGTCGCTAGCTTTATAACTGTGGTAAAGATTTGAGCTTTTTTATTGAATTGAGGATGTAGGTTGATTTTTCATGGCCCATTTGATCTTATTGTTACAGTCTTAGATGATTCATACATTTGTTTTAACTGTATTTGTCTTTTTCTTGTTGCTAGCTTTATAACTGTGGTAAAGATTTGAGCTTTTTTATTGAATTGAGAATGTAGGTTGATTTTTAATGGTCCGTTTGAACTTAATGTTACAGTCTTACGGATGATTCATACAGTCAATGCTATTTCTTTTGTTGTTTTAAATCTCTTGTTTTTTTTCTTCTTGTTGCTAGCGTTAAAAGTTTTCATTGTTTAATTATGCATGTAGTAAAGATTTGAGCTTTTTTTTAATTGAATTGGGAATGTAGGTTGAATTATACTGCTTATACTTCACTTTTTTTTTGTTGTTGAGGTTACCCTCTTAGTTCTATATTCTCTTTTTCAAACTGCTTGAAAATGCTTATTTTAAGCCAAGGGTCTATTGGAAACAACCTCTATATCTCTACAAGGTAGGGGTAAGGTCTGCGTATACTCCATGCTCCCTAGACCCCACTTATGGGATTACATTGGTATGTTGTTGTTGTTGAATTGAATTGGGAATGTAGGTTAATTTTCACGGTCCATTTAAAATTTTGTTAAAAATGATTCACATAGACAACACCAATTTTGTTTGCTGTAATTAAAGTCTTCCTTTTTTTTTTTTGCTTTCCCTCTTTTGCAGTTTTTGAATTGGTTGAGGATTTTATGTCCTTGTGATGGCTTCCAAGAAGATAATTGCAATATGTCAATCTGGAGGAGAGTTTGTGACAAACAATGAGGATGGTTTTTTGACATATATAGGTGGAGAGGCTTATGCTTTGGACATCAATGACCAGACAATTTTGGCTGAATTTAAGAAAGAAGTAGCAGAGAACTTTCAGCGTGGCATTGAAGGAATGACTGTAAAATATTTTCTTCCTGGGAATAAGAAAACTCTCATTACTATTTCTAAAGATAAGGACCTCAAGCGTATGCTTAATTTTGTCAAGGATTCTGACCAAGTTGAGATCTTCATAATTTATGATGAAGCTGTTGTGAAAAATGTACCCAATGTCTCTGCTAGTAGGTACTTACTTTTCTTCAGTTTTAGTTTAGTTTGTTTATTTTGTTGTTTCACTCACATGATAGTTTGTTTATTTTATTGTTTCTCTCACATGACATGGACAAACAGGTCTAAGTGAATTGCAACGTATGTTGAGAATTTATATAGTTGGCCGGCTCAACTTGGGATTTAGGTGTAATAGTTGTTGTACGCAGTGGTGGAGCCAGAAATTTTAACAAGGGGATATATAAAGATCCCAACTTGCACATTGAGTTAATATATAATTAACTATCAAGGGATACAACAATTCACATATATACCAAGAAGTTTGTTTTTACCCTATTTTTATGGTGTAATTTTCTGACAGAGGAGGTTTGAACACACTTAGCTTGCACTTAGATGGCATGGACCTTAATGATTGTTTGTATCTTAGCCTGACAAGTTTCTATTAGCTCTTTTGGTGGTGTTTCCTACACAATTTGCTCCAAGTGCTTTATCATACTGATTCTTCTAGATGTGAATGAGTTTGAAAGATATGCTATCTCTTATTGGATTCTTAAATGTTAATTACTTGCTTGCTATGCAGGTCAACAACTGCGTCAGAGGCAGCTCTTACTCCTGCTACCCCTGTGGATATGATTCATTGTGATGATCTGCTTGGTGTTGATGCTTCCATTGATACTACTCCCCTGTGTACGTATCCTGGAAGCAATGATGAGAATAATGAGAAGCATCGCAGAGCAGCTACGCAATGGGAGAACACAATAACAGACGTGGGTCAAAGGTTCAGTAGTTTTGCTGAATTCCGTGAAGCTCTGCATAAATACTCAATTGCCCATGGATTCACTTATAGGTACAAGAAAAATGATAGTCGCAGGGTAACTGCTAAATGCAAGGTTGAAGGATGTTCTTGGTGCATATATGCATCCAGGTTGCCTACCACTCAGCTAATATGTATCAAGAAAATGAATGCAAAGCATACATGTGACGGAGCTGCTGTTAAAGCTGCGTACCGGTCAACAAGGGGATGGATGGGAAGTATTATAAAGGAAAAGTTGAAGGTTGCTCCAAACTACAAGCCCAAGGATATAGCAAAAGATATTGAGCGTGAATATGGCATTCAGTTGAACTATTCTCAGGCAAGACGTGCAAAAGAGAAGGCACGAGAGCAGCTTCAGGGTTCATTCAAAGAGGCGTACAGTCAGTTACCCTTATTCTGTGAGAAAATTAGAGAAACTAATCCTGGTAGTGTTGCTACAATTGCCACTAAGGAGGACTCAAGTTTCCATCGCTTGTTTATTGCATTTCATGCCTCAATATCTGGTTTCCAACAAGGTTGCCGGCCTCTTCTTTTCCTGGACAGCACTCTTCTCTATGCAAAGTATCAAGGAACTCTTTTGGCTGCCATAGGTATAGATGGGAATGATGGCGTTTTCCCAGTAGCCTTTGCAGTTGTAGATGAGGAGACCAATGACAACTGGCAGTGGTTTCTTTCAGAACTAAAATCTGCTGTCTCAACGTCCTGTCCAATAACTTTTGTTTCTGATTTCCAAAGAGGAATAAGAGAGTCTTTGCAAAATGTCTTTGGTGAAGAGTGCTACCACGGCTATTGTCTGCATTATCTTGCAGAGAAACTAAATAATGATTTAAAAGGGCAGTTTTCACATGAAGCCAGACGCCTTATGATCCAAGATTTATGTGCTGCTGCTTTTGCCCCAAAGCTTGAGTCATTTGAGCACTGTGTTGAGAATATAAAAGCTATCTCACCTGAAGTTTACAACTGGGTCTCTAGAAGTGAGCCTGAACACTGGGCAAATGCCTTTTTTGGTGGGGCAAGGTATGGCCACTTGATGTCCAATTTTGGGAAGCTTTTCTATGATTGGGTAGCGGAGTTGAATGAGCTGCCCATAACTCAAATGGTCGATGGGTTACGAGGTAAAGTAATGGAATTGATTTATGCTAGGCGTGTTGAATCCAGTCAGTGGGTTACTACATTGGCACCTTTGATGGAACAGAAACTTCAAATTGATGCATCAAAAGCGAGGTCACTTCACCCATTACCCTCACATGGCAGCACATTTGAAGTTCGTGGTGAATCTGTCGAAGTAGTTGATATTGATCAATGGGATTGTAGTTGCAAAGAGTGGCAGCTTAATGGATTGCCTTGTTGCCATACTATTGCTGTTTCTGAATACCTAGGAAGGAGCCCCTATGATCTTTGCTCCCGATACTTCTCAACTGAGAGTTACCATGCAACATATGCTGAATCAATTAACCCCATACCCCATCTGGAAAAACCAATTAAAGGTGAACCAGATATGGAGCATATGGTCATAGTTGTTACACCTCCACCAACAAAACGTCCACCTGGTCGACCAAAGATGAAAAAGGCAGACGCTTTTGACATAGTCAAACGTCAGATGCAGTGCAGCAAGTGTAAGGGCCTAGGCCACAATAAGAAGACGTGCGGGTAGGTGCTCTCAACTCTTCTCTGGCCAATGAACTGAAAATCATGCTTCTTTCAGTTAGTACAATATATTTGAAAGTATAACGTGTCTTACTTTCAGATCGTTCATATCCTCTCTTGTATTCACATATTTTTGCTTCATTTCACCCCCTTGATTTTCCCTTTTTGCAGGTCCTACATCACTCTCATTTCCTCCCAAATATTTGTTAGATAGCTCTGGACTCTGAAAGTGTTACCTATCATACTATAGAAACACCCGAGAGCATAGACAATTTAGTACATTCTCATAAATGAGCAGCACTTTAGTATTAAACATATAGACATCTCTCATACTGACATAAAACCGTTCTTCTTTTCCTTTGGAAAGACTTTTGTTGGTGAGCGAGTAGGTTGTTATTGTCTTATCTTGGGATTTAGTAGGGTGGAACTTTTTCTTTGTTAGCCTTGCGGATAATTTATTCATTAGCTTAAATTAGCAGGTAAAGGTTGCCTAAATGGTTGTGGCAACCTCTATCCAGGGGTGGATCTAGAGGCCAGCTTACGTGTTCACGTGAACCCAATAGCTTCTTTAAAATTTTGACTGTCAACCCAATTATTATTGTAGTATTAACTGGCGATTACATTAATTATTATTCATGAAACGAAAGGATTGTTAAATATCTGAATCACCGCCAAATCCTGGAACTTCTATATGGTGAAACTGTTCCCTTAGTAGCTCTGATAACACCACCCTGTCTTAAAAAAAAGAAGGGCATCCTGGTGCACTAAACTCCCTCTTTACATGGGTCCGGGGAAGGACCGTATCACAAGGATCTATTTTACGCAGCCTTACCCTACATTTCTGCAAAAGGGTGTTTCCACAGATCGAACCCGTGACAAGGCAACAACTTTACTTGTAATGCTAAGACTCCCCTTCAACTCCACCCTGTCTTGATTTGTAATTACACTGAAAATTAAAAATTCCGCTATGGCACTTCACAGCAACTCTTTGAGTCTTGAGGGTTGCAATTCACTGGTAAGTCGCTATGAGACATCAAATTTTCTACTGCATTTTTCTAAAGTTAGACGAAGAACTGCAGCATCCCATAACAGACCTTTTTTTGTTTGTTTGTGAAGCATAGATAACTTTTTCTTTTGTCAATAGAACGATAAAGCCTTAGTCCCAAACAAGTTGTGGTTTACTTATACGAATCCTCACTGCTTCATTTAAGCTCAATTGTGTCAATTTTTTTATCTTGATATCTGTTTTATATTTGTTTACGCTGTCTATTACTGAATTATACTCTTTTGTCATGTGTGGAACAGGAAGGTGAATAATATTGATGAACAAGACCCTCTACTTCTCAATGGCTTGATAACAGTAGAACTTGAAGAGACTGCAGTATCCATGGAATTGGAATCTTCCCTTCCAATGTAGTTAACAACTCATATATTTAGATTCATTTCATAGATACATCATATCATTTAGCACAAGAGTTGATAGAAAGTGCTGACACTTTTTTGTTAGTCAGACTTTTTTTTGTTTATGAAGTTGTGCTTTGTTAATTTAATCATAGTTCTGGTGCTGGGGGGGGGGGGGGGGGGGGGGGGGGGGGGGGGGGGGGGGGGGGGGGGGGGGGGGG
>JAJOOR010087170.1:0-13829 GCA_036250505.1 Solanum acaule | reverse complement strand
TTTTTGGTATTCTTTAGAAGGTGATTAGTTTCTACATACTAATTATTGTCTTTAGTTACTCATAAAGCAGTCAAGATCCAAATCTATCGTTTTGATTCATTTTCTCAAGTAAAGGCGTTAGATTTCTTCCATAAATCTATACGTTGTTACTTGGATCTTTTCAAGGCCTTAGAACATCTAATCCTTGGAAATTCGTGGATCTTTCCTTCGAATTTCCTATATCTTTAGTTATTTTTGTTGTTTCTTTTCTTTGTGCATCCGCATTCTAATATTCAATTCTCTATTTATGATCTCCCTTAACCTTGCTGTTATCACATGTCAACCTCAATAATTCTCTCTCGTAGCATCCATTCAGTTTGGTCCAGAATTGCAAGTCTCCCTTTGGCTGCAGCTATCCTCTCTTTAGTCTTGATAAATTTTTTCAACATTGATTCTTCAGTTTCTTCATCACTAACCAAATCTATGGGTGAGATTAGTGTGTTGACACTTTTTCCAGACATTCTGGCAAATCGACCTTCCTGTGATGGATGAATAAAAACTTAGGAGATTTTTAGAGTAGATGGTTTAGATATTTCTGAGAAACTTGGACAACATTTCAGAAGTAATTTGGACGGACTTTGTTGTTGTGAATTTTAATATATGCTTAGAGTGCTATAAGAAACAAGAGTGGATTAATTCTGCTTTAGACAAAGTGACACATCACAACACAAAGCAATCATATCAAGTAGCACAATTTATATCGCGTCCTAAACTTGTGACCTTTTTATGCCAAAGGTGGGCCTATCGAATTAAATGATGTATGACGTCATTTGAAACATTCCATTGCCCCAAAACCTAAATTTATACAAGTTTTACGAATAAACTAAATGGGGATACATAATAGGGGAAATGGGATACAAAATATCAGTCCCGCACAGGGGTTCAATCCTAATCTATGCTTCCAAGGAAAGATCATATGTTCTTGATTTCTTGTCATCTTCGAATGTCCACGCTGTTGGATGCTATGATAACTTGATCCTTCTTCGACTCGAACAAACGATTAAAACTCAACCCCAAGAGACAATGGTTTGCCAAATGGCATATACATCCTTCAAATTTAAACACATAAGCATGATTGTCTTTTATTGACCAATGGGTCAAATCGACACAAGGTGGACTTCTAATGGGCCCAATACGCCTTGGGTATTGAGTCATCTTAAGCCAATGCACTAAATTTCGGAATTGAGTTTAGCTCTACACTAGTCTTGACTAAGAGTGGGCTAACTGATCGTTGACTATCCAGTAGCCAACTACCTTCGCCAGGGTGTCCCGAGAACAATTTGGTTAACGAACGACTACGGCCCGCATAATCGTCCTTTAAGTGGAAAATAAAAAATAAGCGTCGTTTGACGAAATATGTCATGCCATGAATGCAACAGTTTATAGCAATTTAAACACATTAAGCACAAATAAACAATTTAGCAATTAATAACAATTAGTTAAATAGTCAAATCTTATGGTTAGAACTTAATTAAATCCCCAACAGAGTCACCATTTCTGTTATGCCGTAATTTTCCTATCTTTGGAAAAATCACTTTTTGAAATGTTCCAAGTATAAAACATTTTAAGAAAAATACTTAGAAAAGAGTCGTCACTTAATTTTTTAAAGAAATTAAGAAGACTTATAATTTAAACAGAACAAATCATTTGAAAATACCAAAGAGGGTTCAGGGTTCAATTTACACTTCGAGAAGGGTTTAAGCATTCGAAGTGTCCGCTAACATGCGGTTGACCTGCGACTTGACTAAAATATATTTGACTATTTTTAGGAAAATAATGATTTAACATTAAAAAAAAAATAACTTATAATAGTTGATTAACTTTGAGAAAATAGTTAAATAAATGACACATTTTTTATTTATTTTTTTTACAGAAAGGGACCTAAAATGAAACATTTGACTCAAAATACAAGTGATTAGAATATTAATAAAACTAGATTAATTAGAATTTATTTAATTCATTTTGAAATAATAATTTAAACCAATTTGATAAATTAAAGCATGAAAATCGTTTTAAATTAATTGACTAACCATTTTTGAGAAAATGACTAAGTAAGTACATATATATTATTTTAATTGACTGAAAAGGTTTTGACTAACATTTTTAAAGTTTATTTGAGAAAAATACTTTAACTAAAAAAAAACAATTTTACAATGAATAAAATGTGATTAAGTGAAAAGCATTAAAGAACATCTCTTTTAAGGACCAAAGGTTAACTTAATAAAATTTTGACCAATATACTTGATTAATAAAATAAATGAACACAAAAACATGAAATATATTAAAATTAAACCAACACAAAGAAAATAACTCATCTTTTGGGGAATTCATTAAGTTAATTAACAATTATAAAGTTAGAGTTAAACAACAAACAATAAATAATCACAATTAAATAATTAAAGAGTAAGGGGGAATTTGAATTTGGGCCTTCTTCTGGGCCAATTTCGCTGGAATTTTTGGGGTTTAATCCTAATCTCGTTTTTGTATACACCGACTGTATATCAGTGTATATCGACACGTATATCAGCTCTTTTCGTGTATATCTTTCTTCCAAACACATGTGTTTGACTTTTGGACCTGTATATCGATATTCACCATGTATACCGATGTATACTGCTGTATGAAGCATGTATACTGCCTGTTTTCGATCTTTCCGTACACCTGTATTCAATTTCCAGTTCGTATAAAATTGTTGTTGACTCGATGGAGAAGATGTTGGGTTTCTACCCAACCCGTGATGCAATGAGAGTAACAAAGGGATTCCAATGGACTCAAACCGAGAGGGTTCATGCAAGAAAAGAAGGATAAAGATTAGGACAAGGAAGAAAGTCACAACAACTCAAAATCTGAAAATGCAAACGTATAAAGGGCAGAGGAATGATTCCAGATTATGGATATGCTATGACTAAGATGACAAAACTTTTGTTGCTAACGTGGTTCAAGATTCTAACCATTATTAAATAAATTTTAAATGAAATGTCTACAAAGACACACCAATATTGTATTGAGATTAAGAATCTATTAGTGCAAATTAATAATTGGGGATGGCAATAACACGAGTAAAGAAGTAAATCACAAATCCATAAACATTTTAACTCATTCCTAACAACAACAACAACAACAAAATAAAAATAAAAACTATTATGTCATAATCCGAACGATCAAAACAAATTAGCACATAAGTTAGCTAATTAATGATGAATTCAACAAGCCAACGGAAACCAACATGAACCAAAAACAATAAAAAACAATAAAATAAAGAAGATTATCATATGCACATTACCCTTCAAATTGGAACAAAACACTTGGGCAAATTTAAGATACACAGAACTTGACAAAATACTCCAACATTAATCCATGGCAAGGAATCTAAACAACAAGCCAATCTTGGATAAATGATAAATTGAGAGATAGCATATTAATATAATTTTAGAACAGATCAACAAAATTACATATCCAAACTACCATATCAGACAACTTATAGCAATTTTAAAGTTGGGTGAATTCATATAATCATAAGGATTTTAACAGGTGTATTTCGAAGAGCTAAATCTTTTCACACAAATATTTGTACCACTAGTTTCAGGCACATAATTCAAAATCTCGGGTCACAATATACACAACTACATGAACACAAAGATTAGCAAAGCACGGATTTGTACTTAAATCAAGCAGTAACGCGTGAAAAGAAAAGAAAGAAAATTTTAGAGATCTGCGATATACACTAGGATTTAACACGCATTTCAAAAATAACTCGAAGAGCTCTCATGCACGAACCGAAAGAAAGAACAAAATTATCACTTTGAGATAAGAAAATAAAGGCATCTTAACATAGTTGAAAAGGATAACTTAAGTAGTTCAAACCAAAATGTGACCAAAACCTATTCATTAAAAGAAGACCAAAAGTTATTAAAATAAAAATGAACTAACTATACCTCATTAGGTAACACATCTAAAACTTGGCAGTGGCAAAAGTGTGTGTGGACAGCAAGAACAACAAGGGATAAAATGGTTTTCATCACACACCCGAATAATAAAAATAAACACAACATGGATGCGGTCAAAGAGTGTGTCTCTTCGAGTATTATGTACTTGATATGTCACTTTGAGGAAGGCATGCAATGACATAAAAAAAAAGGGAAAAAAGTAATAGTAGTAATAAAATTATGCAACAGTGAACATCCATTTTAAACTTAGTACAAACTACTCCCTTTTGATCAGATTTTAACAGTCGTTTGATCTATACCTCAATGCTAATCCAAATATCAAAGCATAAACATGAAAGCAAAATAGAAAGTCGATAAGTATATGCAATATTTGTAACAAGTTCATGGCTACCAAATATAATCTATACGTCAAATCAACTTCTATAAAGCGTACATTCAATCTTAGAGACTCAAACATATATCAATATTTTTGAACTCTAAGAAACAGAAAAGGCAGGCAACAATAACCTTCATGTATACAAACTTTGCTTAACTAAAGATTCATTGGATTCCAAAATCGAAGAGGCATGTTTCAAACAACCTAAAATTAGAACGGAATAAACTCAACAAACCAATCAACGAAGAGAAGAGAAAAGAGAGAACAGTAAACCAATCGTCCTATATTTATTTAAACTAGTCGAGATACAAAACGAAAATCAGCTCACAAATGAAAATAAACCTCCTCTTAGACTAAATTTAGGACTTCAAACTAAACCACAATCATAAACAACAAGATGAGATCATGTAATGAGGTAAAAGTACACTAACCGGAAAAACTCATCCTGATCCTTAAATGGGATCGGCCCATCATTGAGCGAGAAAACAAAAACCGAAAAAAATCATTTTTGAATAAACGGACCATCTACATATTGATTTATGATCAACAGTAAAGAAAAATTCCCGAAACACTAACATATAAACAGCTCATACAGTTGAGAATCAAATAACAGATCATCTAGAACGAAAGGCGTTCGAATCGAAATTAATATTACCTTTTAGAGGGCAACAGAACTGGGACGACGAGCTTTGGATAGTGATTCTTTTACCACAAGATTCAATTACTAATAAGAGTAAGCCAAGAAGTTCAAAACTAGCTACGAACAGGGATTTCCTCAGAACCTAGGATTAGAGAATTGCTTGAAATTTTTCAATTGTAAAACAACTATTACTTCCAAACTAAACTCCAAGACCGTCAAAAACCAATTTCGAGACCCTTCTTTTTCACTTGAATGTAAAGGATTATTTATAGGGGAAGTTGGGTCCATATTGGGGGGAAATCTGTTGGAGAAATTCAAATAAAAAGTTTGAATTTCTTTTCTCCTTTCCAAGATCAACAGTGAAAGAGATTTGAAGATCTCTGAAAGGAAACAGCGATTTGATCGATTTGGTTGCTAGGGTTATGGGTTCTACAGGGTAGTTTCTTGTCATTCTTTTCTTGCGTGAAGAAGAAGAAGACGAGTATGGGTTGTGGGGTCGGGGTACTATTGGACGCGACTTCTTGCTGGGAAGAAGATGTTCACGTGAAGAAGAAGAAGAAGAAAACATGCAGGGGTCGGGTCGGGTTTGGCTGGGAATTATTTGGTGTTTGTTGGAATTGAATTGGAATTCTTGAATTGAAATGGGTATGCTATATTTGTGTATAGAAAGTGTGGGCCGGCTGGGAAAGTGAAATTGTGCTGGATTTAATGGAAGTTGGGCTGAAAATTGGCTTAACTTTGGTCTTAAATTGATCCAATAAATGGAGCAAATATTGGTTAATATTCAAATTTTGGAAAATAACCATATAGATTACAAATTCGGCCGAGTGAAGTTAAGGACATAGCCGATTTGAATTAATTGAGGAATTCGAGTAAAGTCAAATAAGATGAATTAATATAATTAACTAACAATCTTCTTAATCCTAACGAAATAAAATAATTAATTTAAATATAAACGAAATGACTTAGAATTATAACTATAATTTGAACTAAACTAATTTAATAGAATATTTAATTAAAATAAAATATCTTTGAGATAGTTTTTGAATATTCATAAAATATACTAATTATATACGAAATTATGTAAAACGTATATATTATCTAAAAGTTATAAAAGAGTGACAAAACTATTTAAAATAACTTGCAATTTTATTTTTTTTGAAATTTTATAAAACTAATTATTTTAAACCGTTTGAAATGAAGAAGCTCGATGATTAATTTACAATGTGGAGGTTCAAAATTGGGTGTCAACATTGACTCTTACCATAAAATTTAAATGAAAATTTTGAATTTTTTGGTAGCTATGATTATTTAGTTGGGGGTAATTTTAGAGAATTATTTTAATTAGGGGTTAGTGGGCTAAATTGATAATTTATTTAATCCTCTATACCACTTAACTATGGGTAAAAGTGGGCTAAACTAATTGAAGTTTAATATATGGGTCATAACTGAAAGAAAAATAAAGAGGAACATGCGGCTTCCTATTGAAAGAAAGAAGAGAATAGGCGGAAAACCTATCCACAACATTGACGCAGGCAACGGCGCAATCAGGTGAGAACTTTAATTCTCAATCCATTGAGTACATACTAAATTACTTGGTGTATAAATAAAAGTATGCATTGTTCTTGTAGGAAAGTGAGTATTTGATGTTGGGTGTGGAAGGAAATTTGAATGTTTTAGTTAATAATGTTACACGTGACTATTACTGATTGATGGTTCAATAATTATTAATTACCTCATAGGCGGGTTAAATAAAATGATGATAATCCAATTGTAAATTGTTGTTGGTACAATGTGTAAGTTTGGGGAATATATATATTAGGTTATTCTTGGTTGAATTGTTATGTAAGTTTGGGGATATATATTAATGAATCATCTTGAGTTAATGATGACCAACTATAGGATTAATTAATCATATGAATTAATGATAGTTTACGGATGTGTTGGATAGTTAGGAATTGTACTTTTGCTTGTGTTAGGGATCAGTGACATAGGATAAGAAATATATGATTTTTTGGTCGGAAGAAAAAGGAAAATTAATCTATTTTTGTAATGTATTGAAACTGCAAACGTGACGGGTTTGGATTGGGGGTAAAATAATAGCTAGTTAAGAAAAAATTAATCATTGGCAAAAGTAAGGCTATTGCATAATTGGTTTCTGTGCATTTCTGTTTGTTAAGGTTTCAGGCTGTGAAATTTTTGGTTTTAAATTTTGGAATTTTCCAATGGTTATTATTTTGTAATTAAAGTTTTAATATATTGAGATAGGTAATTAAATATTAGGTATATTTTGAAAACCATTAAATTTATGATATTTGGGTAAATTGAGATTTAACCCTAGGCTTGAAGTTTAGGAATATGAGGCTTGACATATTAGTGACACCAAGATTTATGAACTTGGTTATAGATTTGGGTGAGTTTTTGGTCTAGGATAATAATATAGTAATATGGGTGGCTACGGACTCATTTATTTATCAATTGTACATATTTTGATAGAGTGGAAATTTTTGGAAACTTTACAAAAGGGGAAGGAAAAACCTTGAGGATTTCATTGACACGTGTTCGACATATAAGGTATGTTAAGACTTTCAGACTTCGTTGAAGGACGTTTTTCTAATTAAAGATTAAAAAATGAAATAGATCATGGTAAGGGCGAAAGATGGGGGTCTCGTACCAATGGTGTGACGGACATTGGTACAAGTATCGGTGTTATAAAGGGAAAGTTTATTACTATAGAATGCGGATTGTAATCCGAGAATGCCAAAGCATATGGGCATTAGCTAATATATTATTGACTTGAATTCTTTTGTGTGATTGTGTTTCTTTATTGAACCAGTATATTTGTGATGGTTGAGGTGGTTATATATTATGCTGATATTTGATTAATTGAGATGCGTCATTGATAACGCTCAACTACACGTCATTCAATCATAAGTGTAGGCGATAACAATCTAGTATAAACTCAACGAAGAGTTGGGGTCAATCCCACAGGGAGTGATACGGTAGAGAATTCAATTACCAAGTGAAAGCCATGTTCTAATCGGTTGTAGGAATAGAAATTATCAAAACCATTAAAGTAAATAATAGGGGTTGACAACTAGTGTCAAATAGGGGGATTGGATTTGTCAATTAATAGCTACTAAAACAGGGGAGTAATCAAGTAGAAAAGGATCCTTGGGTTAATTGCCAATATCTCTATACGGGTGATTACTAATTACCAAAAGTCATTGAATATTAGTGGATAGGCTAGGCATTAGATGTAATAGCCATCTCTCGATTAACTATAATGAATCAAACGAGTTCTCTCGAACCTCGACAAGCATCACAATTATAAACAGCCCAAAACCTCAATTTATCTACTATGTCGAGCTAGATAGGTAGGATCAAATTAAGACTCACTCTCTCGAGCTGAATCCAAAACAACTCAATCACTATAGTCGTTAATTGATAACCTTAATTCTAAAACCTCTTTCACAAGCAAGCATAGAATACTAGGCTAGAACTTCATTTGTAGCTACAATTCATGAGTTAAAACTCAATTATCAATCGAACCCACTTCAAAACAGCAATTAAATCAGTAATTACTAACACCCATAAGCTAATTGAGACAATTAATCACATAATCACACCCCCTAAAAATGGGGGTTTCAGCCATGCATTGTAAAAAGCAAAACAATATTACAAATTATATTCTCCATAAGATGAGTAGCAAAATTCCCGTCTTTACAATGCTTGAAATCAACTTAGAATCAACACCCAACTTGAAATTCTACTCAAAAACTTAGAAAAACTTTGTTTGGATAAAAAACCCAGAGTCTAACAATGCCAAAGTCACGATTTCTCTTTTTTGAAAATCAATTTATACGTTCCCAAATTTTTGCCTGCGGGGCCATTCGGCGGTATAAGTCGAGCGTCACCAACCTTGTTAGCGACGCGCCAAATGCTCCTCTCCATCGCCTTTTTAGCTTGAGTCTTCACTCTTTCTTTGCTATGATTTTAGGTGATTGATTGGTGATGCGCCAATTGTCCTTTCTCATCGTCGTTTTTTCTTGCATCTTCTGTAATTATTCTGTAAAGTTAGGCGGCTGAGACTCCTTCACCGATCCAATCGGCGTGTCGCCGAAGGGTACATTCCGTTGCCGAGTTGCCTTTGTCCTAGGGCTAGCATGTTGTAACTTTAGGCGAGCTGAAGGACCACTCGGTGAGTCGCCGAGTGGCCTTGGAGATCCTCAGCCTTACTTTTCTTTAACTGGTTCAATTTTTCTACTCTCTTTTGCCTGATTATATCCTTTCCTTTCTCGTTTGTCTTCCTAGATGTAAATCAACACATAAGCATTAATTTATAGCATAAGATAGGCAATAAGGACAGTAAAACTATGATTATCAAGCCCTAAATGAGTCAAAATCCCAGACTCATTAACACCCCCAACTTAAACTTTTGTTTGTCCTCGAGTAAAATACAGGATCAATCAATTCAACAAGGATGTCTACAAACAGTACTACTCAAGATTCAACATGAATGCACATGAGAGGTTCAAACTACTCATGCAAGGTTCAATTGTGCACTCTAAGTTTCAAACTGTGAATAATCATTATCAAATAGAACTCAAGCTCACAATGCTTGCTTCAAATGCAAGTTCAAGCTCAACAAAAGTATTCAAATGCCCTCACACCAAGAATGACTCCATGCTCACACAAAACTCATCAATTTTCCAGAATTTTGGAATCAAAAACAACTCTCACATTCCCAAAGATAAACACATGCATGACTCTACCCATAAGCTTGCCCATATTTTCCAGATAACATGAATTTCAGCTCACTCAAGATCACAAAGGTCTTTCAAGGCTTGTAGTGGGGCTGAGGGTAAAGGTATGATCATTTTAACGTAGTGACTTCTACCTTCATGAAGCATGGCCTGCATTTTGCTTTTTCTCCTTCTCTTTATGATTTTCACAATCCACCTTATGCTCTTCTAAGCATGATTCATTGGACACCCCTTGTCTTTTATCTGATGCACTAGGTTTGTTTCAACATTCTCTTTTTTTTTCTTCTTTTTCTTTTCTCTTTTTTTTATATGGAGGGGTTCCATCTTTTTCAACACAATGCATCAAGCGAAGATTTTTACAAACTTCTTGACTTTTATCCTTTTTCACCACACCCCCAACTTAGGCTTTTGGCCTAAGTTGGCTATTCAAATGAACCAATGCGTCATGAAGGTTATAGGTGATGGGACAAAAAGGCAAAGTTATTTATGTTTCATCAAAAGAAAAAGGGTAAGCTCAAACTGTGCCAAGCAAGGTTTACACTCTCACAAGGTGGTCATCAAGAGGTATAAAATCAATTTTGGTTCACTCTTCCTTAATTGTGCCTAAGATCATCTCAATCATTTGCTTACATTAGTTAATTAAACTAACTGGGAAAGTTCTAGGTATTACCAAGCATATATTTCAAGAAATTCTCACCACACATGACATTCAACACAATCATCAAACAAGACTCTACAATTTTCAGCTAGCGTGCAACAATCATCACAAGACGTCAACTCAACAACTGGCTAGTCACAATGAGATGTTAAAAGTTCACATATGACTTATGTAACTCAATTTGCCTCATTAGAGCCGTACACACATATTGTTCAATCTAGAGCACTATTCAAGTCATCGGTATTGATCACAACCAACATACAAAATTTCAAGAGAACATCCACAGAAAAGCCACATTAACAAACACCAAGAGGTGGCAACTTTTAATTCGGGTCAAAACCAACATTTAATTACCCCAACACCACCAAATAAACCTAGCATTGTCCTCAATGCAAAAATGAAAATAATGACAGAATTAAAAAGGAAAGAGCACTAATTGAAAGGAGTCGGATCAGAAGAACTCTTCACTATGTAACCAATCGACGAAGATTGCTTGAGACCACTGAACCACTCGGTGAATAGTCGAACTACATATGGTTTGCCAAAATTTCCAAAACATTGGTCATTCAAGAGGGACCGAAAGGCGAGTGAACTCAGGCTCGTCGAATTATTTGGCGAATCACCGAATAGACTGACAGTTTCGCCGAATATTCCAGAATGGTGATCCTCCAGTTAGGGCCAAAAGGTGGACCAAATCGCAACCGCCGAAAAGGTTGTATCATCGTACAATCACCAGTTCCTGCACATTCTGTAAAAATTATTTGAAAACTACAAAAGTTTGGGTTGCCTCCTAAGAAGCGCCTTATTTAACGTTGGGGAACGACGTGGAAATGCTCTCAAGAATCTTCCAAATACACCACTTCAATTACTGATATTTCATGTCAATCTCCAAAATAAAGCTTCAGACGTTGTCCATTCACTTTGAAAGCTGGTATGTCTTTGCCTTCAACTTCAATAGCCCCATTTGTGAATGCTTGAGTTACTTTGAATGGGCCAAACCACTTCGATTTGAGTTTACCCGGGAAAAGTTTAAAATGAGAATTGTAGAGCAAAACAAAATCACCAACTTTGAACTTCGCTGAAGGATTTTAGCGTCGTGCCACTGCTTCATTTTCTCCTTATAAAGGATTGAACTTTCATATGTGGTCAACCGAAAATCCTCTGACTCATGAAGTTGATTTACTCTCCCTTTCGAAGAATTCTCCCAATTCTGATTTTATGCCTTCAACTCCTATAGTGCCTTATGTTTAAGATCAATTGGCAAGTGACAAGATTTTCCAAATACCAGTTAATATGGTGACATGCAAATTGGTGTTTTGAAAGCAGTGTGATACGCCCAAAGAGCATCATCCAGCTTCCGAGACCAATCCGTTCGGTTTGCATTCACTGTTTTTGCCAGAATACTTGCAATCCTTCAATTTGAAACCTCAACTTGGCCGCTTGTTTGTGGATGATATGGTGTTGCAACTTTAAGTTTGACTCTGTATTTGCTGAACAACAATGCAAGCATTTGGTTGTAAAAATGAGACCCTCCATCACTGATGATAGCATGTGGGGTACCAAATCATGAGAAAATATAGCGCTTTAAGAATTGCACAACACTATTTCCCTCATGTTGGGTAATGCTACAGCTTCCACCCATGAAATCTATTCCCCAAACATCAAACAATTCAACCTCTAGGATGGGATTAAGAGATAGCTCATGTTTTTTTGATACCCCTCCTTGCTTTTGGCATTGTATGCATTGTTTAACAAAGCCATGCACATCTTGGTATAGTGATGGACAATAGTATCCACTTTGAAGCACTTTGGTTGTTGTTCGCACCCCGCTATGATATCCATCAACAGGTCAAGCATGACAAGAATTGAGAATTTCATTGACTTCCTCTTCCGGTACGCATCGTCGAATGATATGGTCTACACATTCTCTGAATAGATATGGTTCATCCCAGAAATACCTTTTTACATCGAACAAGAACCGTTTTTGTTGGTAGAAGTTCACACCCACGGTTATTATTCCACACACTACATAGTTAGCAAAGTTAGCATACCAAGGTGGGTTACCTTAGGTACCCTCATTACCATTTTATCCAGAAATTCAGCCACAATGTCCCTTTCTTTGGAATCAACCATATTGGTTTCTAACCGAGATAAATGATCTTCCACTTGGTTTTCACACCTCTTCCAATCTTTTACTTCGAAATCAAACTCTTGCAACAACAATACCCACCGAATCAACCTTGGTTTTGCATCTTTCTTAGCCATCAATTATCTAATGGTCGCATGATATGTGTGCACCACCACTTTGGTTCCCGAAAGATATGCTTTGAATTTTTCAAACGCATACACCACCACTAGCAATTCTTGCTCCGTGACGGTATAATTCTTTTGCGCCAAATTCAATGTCTTACTTGCATAATAAATTGGGTGAAATAATTTCCCTTTTCGTCGACCAAGAACAGCTCCTAAAGCAATACCACTAGCATCACACATGAGTTTAAACGGAATACTCCAATCGGGGGCAATAATGATTGGGTCTGATACTAGTTTTTCTTTCAAGCACAAAAATGCTTGTAGGCAAGCATCATCAAAATTGAAGGTGGATTCCTTTTCTAGCAATTTGCAGAGTGGGTGTCCTACTTTGGAGAAGTCCTTTATAAAACACCTGTAGAAGTCCGCATGGCCTAGAAAACTCCGGACACCTTTTACCGAGATAGGAAGGGCATCTTGGCAATGACTTCGACTTTAGCTTGATCCACTTGCATTCCTTCTCCTGAAATTTTGTGCCCCAAAACAATGCCATCATTTACCATGAAGTGACATTTCTCCCAGTTTATAACTAAGTTGGTTTCCACGCACCTTTTAGCGCTTGCCCAAGATGTTCAAGAAAAGCTTCAAACGAATCACCAACGACTGAGAAATCATCCATGAACACTTCCATTGAGTCTTCCACCATATCTCCAAAAATAGAGAGCATACATTGCTGAAATGTAGCAGGACATTACATAACCCAAAAGGCATCCTCTTGAAATCAAAGGTCCCATAAGGACATATGAAAGTAGTTATCTCTTGATCTTACGATGCAATGGAAATCTGGTTGTATTCGGAATAACCATCTAAAAAGAAATACCATCCACACCCCACAAGACTATCAAGCATTTTGTCTATAAACGGCATTGGGAAATGATCTTTCTCGGTTCATGCATTTAATTTCTGGTAGTCCATGCATACACGCCAACCAGTGACCAGCCTCATAGGTACAATGTCACGACCCGGGATCACCCCCTAGTCGTAACCGGCGTACTCGACCTCGAAGAGGTCTAATACAAGCCTCTTAGCATTCATTCATCGCATAGACACTAAAACCATAAGGAATTAAAAACTTTCTTTACCAAGAAAACAT
>JAJOOR010087169.1:0-12785 GCA_036250505.1 Solanum acaule | reverse complement strand
TAATATATATATATATATATATATATATATATATTAAGAAAATATTTATCATTTATAGTAATAATATTTCTTTTTACTTAAACATTTATAATATATTGATTTAATTTCTTATCAGAAAAGTATAATATATTTTAAAACACTTATAATACATTTATATTGCATGCATAATTCACTTTTAATATATAATGCAGATTTAAAATAATCATTAAAATCAGTAATTTTTTTATTAAAAAGAACTCATCCAAATAGTTTTTCCAAGTTAATAATCTTAAATGGTCATTCAACTATTAAAATTGATGTAACAAAGTCATTAAACTTTGTTTTGTATCAATAAAATTATTCAACTTAAGGTTTTTATCTTTCAAAATCACTTAACCAAATTTTATCATTAAAAAAAATAAATCTAACATGATAAAATAAATTATTTTTGTATGTATTGAAACATAAAACCACAAATAAATAAATAAATTTAAAAAAACATTTACGCTTCTTCTTCTTGGAGAAAAATTGCTTGGTATTAAAAGGTACCGTGCTTTTTTCTTTTGGGATTTTGTTATGTGCCCACGAAAAACTTAGGGATCATTTGGTAGAGTGTATAAGAATAATGTTAAATAGAGTGTATTAGTAATGCTTATATTAGCAATGCATGTATATTAGTTATGCTTGCATTAATTATACATATATTATTTTTATGCATTGTTTGGTTTGATGCATTAAAAATAGCATGCATTGCATACAAAATTTAATTTACAAAGATACCCTTCACTATTATGATGGAAAAGATGTAAAAAGGGATTTGAGGGGCAAATGAGTCTTTAATTGAGCTAATGCATACATTGAAACCATTGCATTGCTAATATCTAGAAATTCATGATATTAGTAATGCATACTTCAACACACAATAGAGTATATAACTAATGCAAACATTAGTTATACATAGGTTAGAAAAGAGTACCAAACAAGGTACTAGTAATACACAAGAATAATGCATGCATTATTTTTCCTAATACACTCTACCAAACGACCCCTTACAGTTTATTTTGTGCAATTATAATGTATGAATTTAGATTTCTGTTAAACTTTATGTCTCTGTTCTTCTATTAACTGTTGTTGAACTTTTCTTTTTGTGTTCCTTTATTTCACCAAAAAAGAGACCCTCGAAAAATTGTTTCAAATTATTCATGTTATTCTTCTTAAATAATGATCAATTTCTTCTTACATAGTACGAAGGTAATTTGCCTAAAAATTATGAAAAGAAAAAATATAACAGTAAACACACACATATAATACTAGTTTCACGGTACGTGCGTTGCACGTGTGTATCGTATATATAGTATATGATGTTGTAAAATAGAATTAATATTACTAAATTAAAGCTTTTTAGTAAATAATTATAATTGAACGAACAGAGGACAAATGTTTTTAAATTATTAATACATATTTTTTTTCGATCAAAATTATATACATATTGTCACAAAGTTACTTGTATTTTGATATCAAAATGACCAAATATTATTAAAACATTTTAAAATACATTCAAAGTTTAAATATGGGAGAAAGTGACATTTCTTTAATAATATTATTTCTAACTTCACTCAATTTTGTAAACAAATCTAACCAACAAAATAGAAAAAAATATCCATTCAAAAAATGTTACCAATAGCCTTTCCTCTTTGAGGTTATGAACATAAATGATGAACACCATTTAAGTATAAATTTTGTCTTATATATTCATACTTGAAATTTAGTATGTGCATGACATTAATAAGGATAACCGTAAGTATTTCAATATTTTATTTTTATATGTAACATATCTTTTATAAAATATTATTACTCAATCAATATTTGAGTAAGGCTATCATAGAGAGGTAATTTTACCAAAAAAGTGTACTTGGTTGTTATCGTGAATGATGGTTATATATACTTCAGTAAAATAATTTTATTTTAATATATGAATAACATCACCTATGGTGAAAAATATTTCATTTCATTAAGTTTCTACCTTATCTTTGTGGAATGGTAGTCTTCTCCTTTTTTCTTCTGCATACATATCATAGAGTTGTTGTCTAATGAAAGTATCTAGTATCTTATTAAAGATGTATAATGATATAAAATATATAAATTTTTCAATAATTAAAATTAATAGATGAATAAAATTTAAAGTATTATTTATAGAATCATTAATTTGATTTAAGATCATTTTATGATCAATCACTATTTTCTTATCTATTTTTATATAGCTAGTAAGGAGTATATCTTGTGACGTAAAGAAAAATTATATGGAACAATACATAGCCAATGAAGAAGGAAGACGAAAATATATGTTCATGCTATATTCACTCTAGTGTTCCATTTGTTTGAAGACTTTGATTTGCTTAAGGATTGTTTAAGTAGTTAACTTTGATTTGGTCAAGGATTGTGACATAAAGTCCTATTTGTTTGGATTGTTAGACGTTTTTATCTTAAATTAATTAGCGTAATTAGTGGTCTATTTATTTTCGCTTCTTGTTGACTGAAAGTCTATATTAAGCCAAGAGTAATCTCAATAAAGTATCACTTAAAATCTCAATTGTTAGTTTTTCCTTTCAGCCATTGTTGTTGTGTAACTTTACAATTGGTATCAGAGGCCCCACTGGGTTTGTAGAAAACAAAGTTGCAATCTTTGAGTGATCAAATACAAGAATGAGTGAGGACAAGACTCTGACAAAGATCCCTCACTTCGATGGTCACTATTACCACTGGAGTGAACCGATGAAAAATCTTCTTAGAGCAAAAGGTCTATGGAGCTTGGTGGAGATTGGTTTTGCAGAGCCAATAAAAGGGATGAGTTTAAGTGACGCACAACAGGCACAACTTGACGATGCTAGAATCAAAGATCACCAAGTCAAACATTATTGTTTCTGGCAATTGATCGAATTGTTTTTGAACAAATCTTGAACCATCGCACAAACAAGATTGTTCGGGACTCAATGAAGCAAAAGTTTGGAGGAAATTTGAAGGTGAAAAAATAACTACTAAATTCTCTAAGAAGAGAGTTTGAAGTTTTAGCAATGAAGAGGGATGAAACTATCACCGAGTATTTTGCAAGAATGATGATGGTCTCAAATAAGATGAGGAGCAATGGAGAAGATATGTCTGACAGGAAAATTATTGAAAAAGTTCTGCGAACTACAACGGACAAATTCACATATGTTGTAGTATCCATCGAAGAATCAAAAGATACTGACAATATGTCCATCCATGAATTACAGAGTTCGTTAGTAGTGCATGAACAAAAATTCCACCGACCAAGCAATGATGATGAGGATCAAGTTTTGAAAGTAGAAGGTCGTACAAGAACCAGTAATAGAGGTAGGGCACCCTACCGAGAAAGAGGACGAGGAAAAGGAAGAACAACTTTCAACAAAGCAACTGTTGAATGTTATAAATGTCATGACTTAGGACATTTTCAATATGAATGTCCAAAGTTGTATAAGGAAGCAAATTATGCAGAGTTAGAAGAAGAAGATGAATTATTGTTAATGGCCTATACAGAACTACATGAAGCAAAGAGAAGCCATGTGTGGTTCTTGGCTTCTGGATGCTCAAATCATATGTGTGGAAATCAAGATTTGTTGACTAATCTAATATCCTATCAAAGAAGATGAACTTGCGGGTAATATACTGTATGTAAGACTGACAGGCTTCGAATGAGGACACAGCTTTTTCCCACACTGTCAAGCTTGGAAATAATACAAAAATGAAAGTTACTGGAAAGGGAACTGTCAAATTATTCTTGCAGGGAATTTGTTATTCCATTGGTGATGTATATTGAGTCCCCGAACTCACAAATAATCTTTTGAGCATTGGACAATTTCAAGAAAAAGGATCAGTTGTACTCTTTAAAGATTGTGTGTGCAGTGTCTATCATTCACAGAGAGGAAAGATGGCAGAATCCATTATGAGTGCAAATCGTGTGTTTATTATACTTGTTGAGCCCTCATCCACAAATATTGAAGCAAGATGTCTCCAAATTAACAATACAGATCAGTCAACTCTTTGGCACTACTGTTATGGCCATCTCAATTACAAAGGCCTATGCACCTTGAAATAGAAAAACATAGTGAAAGGTTTGCCACAAATTGTAGCACCAAGAACTACATGCGAGGCATGTATGAAAGGCAAGCAACATCGGACTCCAATTTCTAAAAGAAGTCAGTGGAGAGCAACTAGAAAATTGGGTCTAGTTTATGGTGATCTTTGTGGTCCTATTACACCAGCTTCAGAAGAGGTACCTATTGTGCTTTATAAATGATTTTTCTAGGAAAGCATGGAGTTATTTTCTTTTAGAAAAATCAGAAACATTTAATCACTTTAAATGTTTCAAAATACTTGTGGAAAAAGAAATTAAGTTGCCTATTACATGCTTAAGAACAAATAGAGGAGGAGAATTCAATGATTGTTGTGAACAAAATGGAGTGAGAAGACAATTGTCCACAACCTACACTCCACAACAAAATGGAGTGGCTGAATGCAAGAATAGTACAATAATGAACTTGGTTAGAGCTATATTGATAGAGAAGAAAGTACCCAAAATTTTCTGGCCAGAGGCAGTTAGGTGGACGATTCACGTCTTGAATCGATCACCTACCCTAGCTGTAAAGGATATTACTCCAGAAGAGGCATGGAGAGGAGAGAAACCATTAGTTGATTATTTTCGAGTGTTCGGATGCGGGGATATGTTCATATTCCAGATGCTAGGAGAACTAAACTTGAAGATAAAAGTGTGAGTTGCGTTCTATTTAGGGAAAGCGGTGAATCAAAAGGGTACAAAATGTTTGATCCAGTTACCAAAAGAATTATAGTTAGCCATGACGTAATTTTTAAAGAAGATCGTATGTGGGATTGGAATGCAAGTTCTGGTAGAGAGCAACTAACAGAATTAGATTAGGGAGACAAAATTGAAGAAGAGAACATAACTCAAGAAGGATAAATCATAGAAGTTGAAATCAACGACCAAGTAGTAAGGGAGAGTAGAAGTTGGCGTCCACCTGTGTGGTCAGCAGATTATACTTCTGGAGAAGGACTGTCTGAAGATGATGAAGTAAACATGGCATTTTTAATGATATCTGATCCTACCAGCTTTGAGGAAGCTGTCAAAAGCCCAAAGTGGAGGTTGGCCATGGATGAGGAAATAAAATCCATTGAATGAAATCAAATCTGGCGCTTGATAGAACTATCTGTTGATGCAAAGAAAATAGGAGTAGAATGGATTTATAAAACAAAACTCAATGAGCTTGGTGAAATTGACAAATACAAAGACAGATTGGTGGTTAAAGGCTATACTCAAGAACATGGGATTGATTATACTGATGTTTTTGCACCTGTGGCCAGAATGGATACCTTGAGAATGATCATGCTTTTGCGTCTCAAAGGGGTTGGAAACTGTATCAGTTAAATGTCAAATTAGCTTTTCTATATTGGGAGTTGAAGAAAGATGTTTTTACCGAACATTCAAAAGGTTATGAGAAAAAGGGAAGTGAGCAACTAGTGTATAAGCTACAAAAGGCCCTCTATGGACTCAAACAGGCACCTAGGGCTTTATTTAGTTGAATAGAGTCTTACTTCATCAAGGAAGAATTCGAAAGCAACTCCAGTGAGCAGACACTCTTTGTCAAAAGAAAGGGAGGTAAAATTCTCATTGTGAGTATTTATATTGATGACTTTTTATTTACTGGTGATGATGAAGAGTTGTTGGGTGATTTTAAATGTTCCATGAAAAAGGAGTTTGAAATGACAGACTTAAGACATATAAGGTTTTTTCTTGGAATTGAGGTGATACAAAGTCTTGATGGTGTGTTCATATTCCAAAAGAGGTATGCAACTGAAGTTTTAAGCCGGTTTGGAATGGAAAATTACAATTTAGTTTGTAATCCTATCATTCCAGGACAAAAGATTGGAAAAGATGAAGATGGCATAAAAGTGGATGCAACTCAATACAAACAGATAGTGGGAAGTCTGATGTATCTCACAGCCACTCATCCCGATCTCATGTTTGTTGTAAGTCTTATTAGTCATTTCATGGCATGTCCAATGCAACAACACTTCGCAGCAGCCAAAAGGATATTAAGGTACTGTGAACTATGGTGTGTTTTATAAAAGGGGAGGAGCTGGTGAGCTGGTTGGATTCACAGACAGTGACTATGCTGGCGACATGGAAGATAGAAAGAGTACTTCATGCTATGTGTTTATGATGAGTGGAGGAGCAGTAGCATGGTCTTCCCAAAAGCAACCTATTGTCACTTTGTCAACTACAAAGGCTGAGTTTGTCGCAGCTGCTGCATGTGCTTGTCAATCTATTTGGATGAGGAGGATCCTAAAGGAAATTGGTCATTTGCAGTCAGCTGGTACAAAGTTAATGATGATTTGAAGATTCATTCGACAGAGAAGGGTGTCTTGGTTGCCGATACCGAGGTTGAATGAATCATTAAATTGTCCAAAAATCCAGTTTTACGTGGTCGTTCAAAGCACATAAGGGTAATATTTCATTTTCTAAGGGATCTTGCTAGAGAATGAGCTGTTAATTTGTTGTTTTGTGGCACTCGAGATCAACTTGCAGACCTGCTGACAAAACCTCTCAAAGTGGAAGCATTTTAGAAACTGCGTGAAGAGCTTGACATGTTCACCAGTTCAAATTTGAACTAATTCTTGATAAGAGGAATAAGTTCAAGGGAGGGATTGTTAGAAGACTTTGATTTGCTTAAGGATTGTTTAAGTAGTTAACTTTGATTTGGTCAAGGGCTGTTACATAAAGTCCTATTTGTTTGGGTTGTTAGCCGTTTTTATCTTAAACTAATTAGCGTTATTAGTGGTCTATTTATTTTCGCCTCTTGTTGACTGGAAGGCTATATTAAGCCAAGAGTAATTTCAATAAAGTATCACTTAAAATCTCAACGGTTAGTTTTTCCTTTCAACAATTGTTGATGTGTAACTTTACACCATTTGATTTAAATCTCTTGCTACCAACACTTTACTTTCTCCGTTCATTTTTACATACAAATCTATTATTAATAATTATTATCATGGCTATGTTATCATATTATAAGTAAAAGTGAAAATCTATATTTGGAATAGTGAATTTAATATCAAAACTAATAATTCAATGGACTACGTTGATACCCATTGTTTTAGCAAAATTAGGAAGAATCTCCTTCGTTTGAGGGAAAAGAATAACAATTAAAAAAAAACAAAGAAGAAATATGTTACCCAAATCATCTGCCTTTTTTTCATATCTGTTTAATATTATTGTCTCTCCCACAACTTTTCGTCACTGTTAACTCATGAAAATGGTAAGAAAAAATACGAGTGTGAATAGATGAATGATTTTCTACAATTTATTCCCCAACTCTTTCTTATGAGGTTCCTCGAATTTCGCTAAATTTTGAACTTGATCAATTTTTGCGAATAAAACTTGAGATTTTTTAAGAAGAAGAGTAGAGAACTTAAAGAAATTGTAGTTTAAAAGTGTGAGAACCTCTATTTATAGCTACCAAATAGTAGTATGAATAGGTGTTAATTATGCCTTATCCGAAAAGTCACAACCTTTTGAAAAAGTCATTGCTTATTAGAAAAGTCACAACCCTTTGAAAAAGGCACAACTCATCATAAAAGGCACAACCCTTTAGAAAAGTCACAACTCTTCGAAAAAATCACAATCCTTCGAAAAAGTCACAACTCATTGAAAAAGTCACAACCCGTCAAAAAAATCACAACCCTTTGAAAAAGTCACAACTCATTGAAAAAGTCACAATCCTTTAATTTGAAAAGGCATCTACTTTCAATATAATAAAATTAATTAAATTAATAAATATAATAAATTGAGTGTATTATAGTAATTCAACATTCAAGTTTGAGAGTTCATGGTTTTAAGATAGTATATATATAACATGAAATCGTTGACTCCAACTTTTACCAACAATTTTTTGGATAGGCCTAAATTCTAATTCAAAAGTTAAAAGTTAAGGTTTATTGATATTATTTATATAAATTTATTTGTCCATTTATGTGAATCCATAGAATTTAAACATGAAATATTAAAGAATCTTCCGAAGGACTTTTTTTATGAGAATTTTTGTGGAAATAAAGAAAGAGAGAGAGAAAGTGCAATGGTTTTCTTTAATTTTATTTATTTGTGTGTTTTATGTTTCAACACATACAAAAATAATTTATTTTATCATGTTAAATTTTTTTGTAATGATAAGTTTTGCTTGAGTGATTTTGAAAAATAAAAACCTTAAGTTGAGTGATTTTTTTGATACAAAACAAAGTTTAGTGACTTTGCTATCTCAATTCTAATAGTTGAGTGGCCTTTTAGGATATTAACTAAATCCACACCTAAAGGAGTTCGGACAACCTTGGAACCATGGTAGATGATTCATCTACTATTTGTTCATACCTTAAATTATTAATACCTTATTTGGGTGATTGTTGTTCGTTGTATTGTATTATATTGTTAGTTCAAATATAATTGTTTTGATTGTAACTTAAATTCTATTGTATTGTATTGTTTAAATTTATCGTTAGGTAACAACGAGAAGACCTATTTTAATTATATGACAATCAATTTGGTGTGATCGCGTCGTTACCTTAATATTTTCTTCTCATTTTGTTTTTCTTTATTATTTAATAAATATATTTCATATACAATATAATACAATACACAATACATTATGAAACATAACAACTATCCAAAAATTACCTGGATTAAATCCCAATGTCCGGCTGTGTGGCGTCAAGAGGTGGTAATTTGACCTTATAATTTAAAAGTAGAAGGGATATCTTAAAATGTACTCAATTTTGAGTCACAGACGTATTCAAATCAAATAACTGGTCCGAGTTCTCAAATATTCTTGACAAATTATATTTGAGTGATGTTTTTGGTAAAGTTTCATCATGTGTTTGACTCTAAATTTTCCCAAAAATATTTGACTATTTTAAAAAATATGATATATGCCCATAAATTTTAAAAGTTATTAAAAATATCCATAAATTTATATTATCATTTTATAATGAATATGTTCGTTATAAAATAACTTTATAATATAATTAATAACAATCAACAATAACTAAATATCAATATATGCAAGACAATACATTAATCGCATACTCAAACTTGTTACTAATTCAGTTATAATTATAACTAATTAAACACAAATTATTATTTTTTTTCAATTTTATCTCTTAATCCGAACTCAAACTTTTTTTCTTGGAGGAGATAGCAACAAATATTAGTTGAAATATAAAAATTTGGGGTATTTTATTGATATGATATGTTCTATTTGACACAGGAAAGATGAAGAATGCATTGAGGAAATTGTTGATAAGGTTTCTAAGGTTATTGAGATGCAGGATTGGACAAGTGGGTCAGCAAGTGGGACGTGATGCTGAGCAGGGCAAACCATGGAATCGCAGTAGACTATGGCATGAAAAAGATATGAACACTGTTTTTTCTGCGAATCAGGTGCGTGGTCCTCTAATGGTTGAGAATTCTGGTAACATTATTATTTTTTCCTCTTGTGCATTATTTTACCTAAAAAAAAAAGAGAGGTCGATTTGAATAGGTTACATGAACTAGTTAGGCTAAGGTTTAGTTGTGCTGATACCCTCCCCAGACCCCTACTCTGTGGGATTACACTGGGTTTGTTATTGTTTCTTTTTAGCTTGTTCAGAGATTTGTATGTGAGTAGAAAATGTAGAGACCTGCTTACGATGTTAAAAGAAATATAGAGACCCTCTTGTGTTAGAGAACTCCTTAATTAGTCTTATATCCAAATTATTGAGTATTGAAATGAAACTAGTCTAAATAAAATGGAACATAGTTAATGATGTTGTTGTCTACTTTGTTTCGCAGAGAGGGCAATTTGACATGCAAGCCTCTTCTGTCTTTCTGTTAATGTTTAAATCATTGTTTTAATTCAACCTTCCTTGAGATTCCCTTTTCTTCTATCTTATTAATTTGTTTTGCTTTTCGGCTCTACTCCCAAGTCTTTACCTCGTCTTGTGTGTATATTTGCAGATCACCAGAACTCATACATTTTCCGTGCCTCCCAAAATTGAAGCGAATCAAAAGTGGAAATATGATGCCTTTTTGAGTTTTCGAGGAGATGACACCCGCAATAACTTTGTTGCCCATCTTTATAAACATCTCCAGGACATAGGAATCAACGTATTCAAAGATGATGTGAAACTTGAAAGAGGAAAGTTCATTTCAACAGAACTCTTGAAAGCCATTGAAGAATCAAGAACTGCCATTATTATCTTCTCTGAGGACTATGCTTCATCCACCTGGTGCTTGGAGGAACTCACAATGATCATGGAGTGTGTTGACAAGAAGGAACAGAAAGCATATCCTGTCTTCTATAACGTCGAGCCATCAGAAATATTTATTGAAAGTAACACTCCACTAATAATATTATTTATTGTTCTGACTTATTTAACTTATCAAACTTAAATTCTCTTTCAAGATAACTTTTCTAATCATTATTTTAATGTTTTCTCTTCTATAGCTAATACATATGTAACTGAAATTCACATTTTAAGCTCTCTGTGAAGCTAAGAGCAGCAGCTTTGCTAAAGCGTTGGAAAAACACAGGGAAGATTTCAAGGCTAATTTTGAGAAGTTTGCAACCAAACATGATGCAGATCTTGCTCTCAGGAAAAAAGATGAGACAAATCACAAGAATAATTTGGAGAAGGTGCAGAGGTGGAAGGACACTCTACATAGAGCTGCTGGAATAGCAGGACTGAATGTTCGTAAAACTGCTAATGGGTGAGTAGTAAATGATCCCTTGAGTTTTCACTTAATTATTGGGACGTCTTTTCATTTTTTTTGGGAAATGCTATGCAAAGTTCAATGGTTTCTGCAGTCTTTAGAATAAACATGCTTTTAAGACTAGCATGTAAACTTTTGTAGGTTTTCTATCATTTGATATAATTCTTGTTATGGATGCCTTTGCCCAAAAATTCAATAAAATTACTACTTTATCAAAAGAGAACATCATGAAAACACTAGGGATCAGTTTATTATATAATTACTGATAAGTAACCAAAAACTCCGACTCTAATTGAGAGTATTTCAAGACCCCTCTATCTTCTACTTTAAAATGTCGAATTACCTTCTGAAAATACCATTCAATTGGATGTGCATTTAAAGCTTTTGGGCTAAAATATACTTTAGATGAACTCGTTAACAGATTTTTTTGCCGGGGGTAGGGGTGGAATTCAAGAGAGATGCAGAATCATGTGAGCATGACATGATTTTGGTTACAGTATGCTTCTATAATTTAGTTTTGAGTGGCAAACTTCAATTTTGTGTTTTGCATGTCATTTAGGCTCATGAAATGTGTACTCTGTTTAAATCAGTCAACATCCATGTACGACTGTGAGAGTAATCAAATGAAATTACTTCCAGTGAAACTTAATGCTTTCTTCTCTGGGTCCCTAAGTTGTGAGCTGCTAATAGAGTAGTAAACTGTAGATTGCAATAAAAAAACTCCTTAACAGGAGTGATTAGTATTGCATGGTCAATAATATATACTCTTTTGTCTTACATAGATAACCCCTTAAACTTGTCAGCGATGGTCAAGTAGACACTTCAATTATTTTAGTGACCATAGACACCTTTTGTTGGCACAAGTGTGTCTTTTGAACCCCTTGATATGACCTGGCAACACGCGTGCAATTCAATTGCTTTTGAGCACGTAAGGTGTATTTATTGTCCATGTCCAAATGCTAAAAGATCAAATTTCCTAATTTACCCTTAATTGCTAAAATAGCATTCATTCGATGTGGTTTGTTTGATTGCTTTTGCTACCGGACTTGCTGAGAAACCAACAAAGTTATTTTGTGCATTTTGTATTGAGCTTTATGTACTATTATTAAGAGGTGAAATTGTGGAAAAGAAGAAGCTGGAGGAGAGAGGAAAATTGGGTTTTGATATTTTTAATTATTCTATTTCCTTTTTATTGAACTTCACCTTGAGCTTCTTTGTCCAAAAAAAAAGGTGTCATATGATCAATTACTAGATCAGGCTATCCTAGTTTGTACTGGTACAGTAGTAGGCACAATTTATAGCTTACAGAAGAATATGTTAATTGTACGTAATAAAAAGGATTTTTTTTTCAATTCATGAGCATTTATCTGAACTCAATCCTTCCTACTTATAAAGAAAATGAGAACTTATTACAATGATTGGGTACCATAGTATCTGACATTGACAAAAATCTAGTTGCAATTGAATCTTGTTTGGGAGAAGCGTGATTTTTGCTGACAATGTAAATGAAAGTGGATGTGATAATGGAAATGTATTGCATAGAGAAGGTAACTATTGAAAGAGAAACTTCAAACGAGATTTTTGTGAATTTGAAGACCCTGTTCCCTCTCACATATTAGACAAGTCCTGGAGAAGCAATGGATGGAATATGGACTGCTTTTGGCTACTTTAACATTTCTTGTATTTCAAATGTTCCATTTTTATTATTTTATTTTTACTGAATGCAGGAATGAAGCAGATTCTATTGACAAGATTATAAATGATAACTTCCGAAATATGCACCACACCGTTTCAGCAACTGAAAAATATCTAGTGGGAATCGAATCTCGTATGGGTGAAGTAGCATCATTACTGAAGTTTCGATCAAGTGATGTCTGTTTTATTGGAATTTGGGGGATCGGAGGCGTTGGGAAGACAACTGTTGCAAGAAAATATTTTGACAAGGTTTCTCATCAATTCCAAGGGTCTTGTTTTC
>JAJOOR010087165.1:0-17061 GCA_036250505.1 Solanum acaule | reverse complement strand
GTTGGACAAGTATTTTGTAAATGAGCTTGACTCTTGTTCTATGATGTCATTTTGAAATGGTTTGCCCTTAGTCCATATTTCCCGTTAATTAATGTTGAATGTACTTCCGCGACCGATGAAGTGTGATGACAAGTTTGAGAGGCTTGTTTGGGGTTCCTTCGGGTTCCTCATTCGCCATGTCACGTCTAGGCCCTAGGCTTGGGTCGTGACAGTTTAGATGTATATGATGAACTTTTAAGGAGTTGTTGCATGTCCAAAACGTCACACATACTACTTTAATCTACAACGTTGAAAATGTTAGAAAAAAATCATGTTTATTTGAGGTAGCAGGTATTTAAAATTGACTACATTGTGAAAGATTTTTTAAGGTTAAAACAATAAGGAGTATAAGGTTTTAATAGGAGAATAATAAGTAGAAAGCTTATTAGTATTTAAACTCCTAATATTTGAGGTAGAAGTCTTCTAAAATTGACATTATGCTCAGACAATTTTTTAAGGCTGAAACAATAAAGAAAACAAGTTTTAATAGGAGAATAGGTAGGAAATTTATTAGTACTGAACTCCTAATATATATGAAAAAAATTAAAAACTTTTATATTTATGTAACTCTTTATTGGAGGATTTTTTTTTTGGACTTCTATAAATTGAGAACCATTAAGTATAAAGGTCCTTTATAAATTTTGATTGAATTTTTTTACACTTCATTAAATGATTCACAATATACAAAATTGTCATTTATTATTTTCTTAAAATTATAATTTCATTATTTAGTAAAAAAAATACGTGGGAAAAAAGGAAAAAAGCAGCACAACTAGGTTAATAAACAATTTAAATAAGGAATTTCAAGGTCTTGTTGTATATGATGAACTTTTAATGAGTTGTTGCATGCCAAAAACGTCACACGTACCATTTTAACCTACATGAGTTGGCCATGGTAGACAAATTTAATGTTTATTTGAGTTAAAAGTCTTCTAAAATTAATTGTATTCTAAGACATTTTTTAAGGTTAAAAAAGAAAAAGGAAACAAAGTTTTAAAAGGATAATACGTACGAAACTTATTAGTACTGAACTCCTAATATTTATTTCGGGGAGGGGGGGGGGGGGGTGCATTTATATTTACGTAACTCTTTATTGGGGAAGTCTTTTGGACTTCTATAAATTAAGAACTGTTAAGAATTAAAGTCCTTAAAAATGTTGACTGAACTTTTTTATCTTTCATTAAAAGATTCACAATAGACAAAATTGTCATTTACTATTCTTTTATAAATTATTATTTAATTATTTTTTAAAAACAAATTTTCACATGGTAAAAAAAGGAAAAAAGAAATACTAGTACACTATTAAACAATTTAAATAAGGAATTTCAAAGTTTTGTTATATATATGATGAACTTTTAATGAGTTGTTGCATGTCAATAATGCCACACTTGCCATTTTAACCTACAAGAGTTGGCAACAATAGAAAATTTTCATGTATTTATGAAGTAGAAGTCTTTTAATATTGATTGTATTCCGAGATAGTATTTTAAGGTTAAAACAATAAGGAAAAAGATTTTATTAGGAGAATACGTAGGAAACTATTAGTATTGAATTCCTAATATTTATGAAAAAGAATATTAATAAACCTTTATATTTACGTAACTCTTTATTAGAGATTTTTTTTTTTTGAACTTTTATAAATTGAGAACTATTAAGCATTAAGGTCCTTAAAATGTTGATTAAATTTTTTTACCTTTCATGGTTAAAGTATACATAATAGATAAAATTGTCATGAGTATTTTCTTACAATTATTATTTAATTATTTAGTAAAAATAAAATTTCACATGGCAAAAGGTGAAAAAGAAGCACAAGTATGTTAATAAACCATTTAAATAAGGAATTTTAAGATGCATAACGTCAGGTCCGTCTCAATAAGTTTGAGGGCTAAAGCCAAACTTTATAGAGAAACCTTATTTTTTTTTTAGTTATAATATATAAATTGAATAACTATAACATACTCAATGTAATCCTACAAATAAAGTGATTTCGAGAAGGTAAGATGTACACGTACCTTATGAAATAACAATGTAAACAATGAAAAATTGTAATGAGAAAAGATAATATAAAGTTAACTTAATAAAGTCTGTCTCAAAAAATTAAAAAGTTTATATGATGATATTGAAATAGCTGCGTTGAATTTGATAAATTGATATGATAATATTAAAATAGTATTGATTTGTTATAGTGCTTAAAATTTAAAGTATACACCGAAAACCAAATCTGATCTTTTTATAAGCACATAACAACAAATTTTGAGCCCGTTTGGATTGACTTAAAAAAGTAGATTTTAAGTCAAAAATAAATGTCAAACTTAAATGACTTTTAAGTCAAAAGATAAAAAGTAGGGGGACTACTTTTGATTTTTAACTAATTATAAGTTATTTTTAATATTGCCAAACACTTCCTAACTTATTAATAAGTCTTTTTTTAAAACTTATTTTAAGTTATTTTTATATTTGTTTAATACTTTTAGAAGTCAAAAACTGACTTAAAAGTAAGTTTGACCAACTTTTTTGCATAATACAAAAGGTTTGACAGTTTGATAGACTTCAGAATATTCAACCATGGGAGAATAGAAATAGAAAGTGGAATAAAAAAAGAAGGTACGTAAAAGTAAGAATAATAATGTGTACTCTTGATAATCCTCAAGATACAAATAAGTCAACAAAATAGGTAACACTTGAGAAATTAAAGGGTGTTACAATCAACTAAGCACTATTCCATTTCTTAATTATTACAACGACATCCACATTAAATAAAGTAAAAAGTTACAATTGTATTTTCTACCCAATTTTTTTTCTCAAATTTATCAATACTTTATACATAGAGAAAATTGGGGGCCCTAAAAAATTTTGGGCCCCAACTGATTCCTTAGCGGCCTTGTGGTCAAAACGGCCCTGCATATGATTAATAAACATTTTAAATAAGGAATTTCAAAGTTTTGTTATATATGATGAACTTTTAATGAGTTGTTGCATATCCAAAACGTCATACGTACCATTTTAACCTACAAGACTTACCAATAGTAGAAATTTTTCATGTTTATTTGAGGTAGCACTCTTCTAAAATTGATTGTATTTTGAGAGAATTTTTAAGGTTAAAACAATAAGGAATACAAAGTTTTTTTAAAAAAAAGAATAAATAGAAAAAATATTAGTATTGAATTCCTAAAATTTATGAAAATAAAAATAAAAATCTTTTATATTTATGTAACTCTTTTGGGGAGGAAAAGTTTTTGAACTTCTATAATTTGAGAACCACTAAGCATGAAGATTCTAAGAAATGTTGATTGAATTTTTTACACTTCATTAAAAAATTCTTTTATAGACAAAATTATCATTTACTATTTTCTTACAATCATTATTTAATTACTTAGTAGAAACAAAATTTCACATAGCAAAAAAGGGACAAAGAAGCACAAGTTACTAAACAATTTAAATAAGAAACTTTAAGATACATGAGGTTAATGGACAATTTAAATAAGGAAAAACAAAGTTTAGTTGTATATGAAGAACTTTTAATGAGTTATTGCAAGTCCAAAACGTCACAGGTATCATATTAACAAACACGATTGGCAACGACAAACTTTTTCATGTTTATTTGAGGTAGCACATTTCTAAAATTGATTGTATTTTGAGAGAATTTTTTAAGATTAAAACAATAAGGAATAAAAAGTTCTAAACGGATAATAAGATCTCATTTGTTTCCATTAAGATCAAGAGGTGTGGAGTTGAATAAACATCTGAATATTAAGATGTGCATTAAGATATAGATGTCTAGAATACACATTTAAATATTAAGAATGTGCATATGAAATTAAATATTATATCAATAAATTGTTATAAAAAATCATTTCAACAAAAAAAAAATATTTTAAATGTTTACATTTAATCAAAAAAATTAAACTGTATGATATGCAAATAAAAATTATTGTAACATAATTTTGTTTAAGAAATTCAATATACACAACTTTTCATACGAAAATATATCACGAATATGAAATATTTTATAAGAATAATATGATATCAAAAAGTTCAATAAGTATGATAGAGACTAGTCAAAAGATAATAAAAAAGGTTTCACATAATTCACGCCTAACATATATTCTAGCTAATAAGAGAGAGTAAAGAATTTCTAATTTTTTTCGATGGCCTTAATCCAATTCTCTAATTGTGACTAGTCATCCATATTTTTTTGTAGCTGTCACTTTCACAAAATATACTAATAGTTGTACTATATAATAGTTCTTTCCATCCAAGTCCATCTAATTTTTCCTTACATTCCTCAAAGCTAGGTTCCCAAAACTTTTCTTTCAATCGAAACTAATTGAAGACTGGGATGTAGTTAGCCGAAACTACTGATGATTGGGATGTATAATTATTATGAGCTACATCATTTTTTTCACCAACTAGATTTTCAACTCCATCAAGTGTAGCTATATCTATAGTAGTAGTTACAAAAGAGACACCATGACGGGGATACATACAACTTGTACTTCAACGATGAACTCTTGTTACAATATAATCTTCAAAAATAATTGTACACAAAGCTATTAAATTAATGGCCCAAAACAAAATTTTAATATGAGACCTCAAATATATATACATAGTTGATGTTTTTAATCATCCCTACTAATTTTTCACTCAAAAATCTTGAGTTCCTGATAAACATCAATACACCCAAAAATATTACTCTCTTCGTTTAAAAAGAATGACCTAGTTTGACTTGGAACGGAGTTTGAGAACAGAAAGTAGACTTTTTAATCTAGTGGTTCTAAATTAAAATTATGTCAAATGTACCAAAATACCCTTTAATCTTGTGGCCTTAAACATGCCACGTGGAAAGTTGAAGTTAAAGTGTTGCAAAAAAAGGAAAGGGGTCATTCTTTTTGAAACAGACTAAAAAGGAAACCCAACCATTCTTTTTGAAACAGAGGGAGTACTACAACAAGAGTTCTTAACAAAAAGCAATACACCCAAAAAATGTTAATATAAGAAAATACTTGTAAAGATTATGAAAAGTAGATTTTACACAAATCCCATAGTCTTAAGGGTTAATTACATCCTATCCCTACTCTTTTGTAAATAAAAAAAATCCCTTAAATTTGGTAGAATCTGGATACATCCCAAAATGTCCTGATACATTGCGTCCCAGTTTCGGATACATTGCGTCCTAGTTTCAAATACATCCCTCAACATCCTGATACATCGCATTTCGGTTTCGGATACATCACTCAACGTCCTGATACATCGCATTTTGGTTTCGGATACATCACTCAACGTCCTAATACATCACGTACATTGCGATACATCTCCTAAAATGATGTATTCGACCGATACATTGTATAAAGTGATGTATCTACTAATACATCACATAAAGTAGCGCCACGCTACATAGCGTACATCTCAATACATTGTAAAGTGATGTATCCGACCGATACATCGCGTAAAGTGATGTATCCGACCGATACATCATGTAAAGTGTTGTATCCGATCGATACATTACGTAAAGTAATGTATCTGCTACATCGTGTAAAGTAGAGATTTTTGTAATTTTTTCAAATGGTAGAGAGTATAGTAAAATAAGTTGTGTATTTAGGTCATTTTTCCTTATGAAAACTTACTAGTTTAAGAGAAAACAATTGGTGTTTGGTTGAGTAAAGAAAGGAAGAAAGCTTGAAGCAGAGAGAGAACAAGCGTGCAATGAGAGAAAAAGAGAGGCAACATGATTTTTTTACACTGTATTAAATAAGTCTGAATGTTGTAAAAACTCTCCTACAAATCTGATTCGTTCAGCTCTTTTCATATCCATTAAGAGACTATTTTGTTTTAAAAAAACAAATTGACTTAATGGGCTAAAACTTAATAATTAAGATTTAGACATAAAAATCGAACACATTTAATGGGCCGAATCTGAATGATTAATGTTCAGACCTTCATTAAGTGCAAACAAATGAGATCTAAGTAGGAAGCATATTAGTACTGGACTCCTAATATTTATGAAAAGAATAAAAATTCTTTTATATTTACGTAACACTCTAATGGAGGAAAAGTTTTTGAACTTTTACAAATTAAGAACTATTAAGCATGAAGCATCTGAGATGATTGAGCTTTTTAGACTTCATTAAAATATTCTATAATAGATAAAATTATCATGTACTATTTTCTTACAAATGATATTTAATTACTTAGTAAAAATAAAATTCACATGACTAAAGAAAAAAAGGAAACAATTTACATAAGCAATTATCAGAAATGGGGGGTCGAATATAGGTCTAGGGTTCTTAGAACAAAATCTTGATTTGGGGGTCGAATAACGATCTGTTTTAGCTGCAATTTTTCATGCGGTTGTTTTATCATGGGTAAACATAATCTGAAAGAAAATTTAACATTCAAATTTGGTGGCTCGGGATGACTTTTAGATCAGATTTTCGAGCCGACACTAAATATAGTAATATGGGTGTCATTAGATTCGTATTCTTATGATGATTATGTATTCAATGGATTGGAAGCACTTTGAAGCTTTATGAAAGGGGAAGACTCAAGTCCCGAAGTAATTGCTTGATTATTTAAGGCAAGTGAATTTCTCAACCCTTATTAAGTGTATAGAATCGTGTATTTCCTTGTAGTAGGTGTTGGGTAGTAATGAGACTTGGTGATGGGTTGACTTGTTCATATTGAATGACTCTAATAAGGAAAAATGGGTAAACAAAAGACAACTTGATTGTATATTGCTACGTGATGTGTTGGGAATGGTATGAAAGGTTTATTGATTTATTGTTGATGTTATATCACGATTGTGTTGTTGTGAATTGTGCATTGATATGAAAATGGCCATCTCCTCATTATTTGTGAACATGTCATTTGCATTTTAGTTCTGAGAAATGGTTGTGATAAGTCTTACGTGAATTGAGGAAGTATAAGAAATTAAATAGGATGTACCATTTCGAGGGACGTGTTGCACGCTGCGACAGATACTATATTTCAAGGGACATGTCGCATGCTGTGACAGATTCTATTATCGAGGGATGTGTCACATGCGCGATTGATTTTATTATCAAGGGTCGTGTCGCACGCATACATGGACATATATGTCCCCCATGGATCCCACACTGAGAGACAGAGGATGTGTATCGCTAGGTCAAACATGCATCACTATACTTTGCATAACATGTCATTATATTTCATATCTATATCATTTGTGAATTTGTGAGTGCCTTTCTGTGAAACCTGAAATTGTGAACTATTAGGTTGGACTAGTTTTATGCAGGTTGTAGTTGTGAAGGTTCGGTTGGGGTGTAAGGAGTACCCGTGTTCTATCCCCTTAGCTTGTGTTTAGAAGTTTACTTGTTGAGTACTATGTGGTTTGGTACTCACCCCTTGCTTCTACATTTTTGTATGTTACGATCCCGAATCTTAGTGATACTTTCTATTCTCTTCTTTTCTGATGCTTCCTGGAGATTTGTGAGGTAGCTGTTTGTCATCTCAGTGGACCTTCTTACTCCTATTTATGATCATGTTCTATTCTAGAAACAATGTTATTTGAGACTTCTGTTTTTCTTTTGAATCAATTGTAATACTTTAGAGGCTTGTACACGTGACAATCATGTTTTGAGAGTTTTATTAAGTTGGCTTAGTTATCCACACTAATGATATTTTAAGATTTCAATTTGTTTTACTTCCGCATTTTTGTGATATTTAGATTTTAGGTTGACTTGTCTTGGTGGGATAATACGAGTGCCATCACATTCATTTTGGGTCGTGACATAACAATTATGGAAAAATATATAAAAAAAACCTTTATATTTACATAAACTCTTTATTGGAGGAAAGGTTTTTGGACTTCTATAAATTGAGAACCATTAAGCATGAAGGTCCTTAAAAATGTCAATTGGACTTTTTGCCTTTCATTAAAATATACTCAATTGACAAAATTATCATTTGGTATTTTCTTATAATTATAATTTAATTATTAGTAAAAATAAAATTTTACATGAAGAAAAAGAAAAGAAGGAACTACAAATAGGTTAATAAACAAGTTAAACAAGGAGTGTCAATGTTTTGTTGTATATTATCAACTTTTAATGAGTTGTTACATGTCAAAAATGTTGCACATACCATTTTAACCTATAAGAGTTGGCTATGGTAGGATTTATTTCATGTTTATTTAGGTAGAAGTATTCTAAAATTTGTTGTATTTTGAGACAATCTTTTTAAGGTTAAAAGTTAAAACAATAAGGAAAAAAGTTTTAATAGGAGAATACATAGAAAACTTATTAGTACCGAACTCCTAATATTTATGAAAAAAACTGTTATATTTACTTAACTCTTTATTGTAGGAAAAGTTTTTGGACTTCTATAAATTGAGAACTTTTAAGCATTACGGTATTTCAAAATGTTGATTAAACTTTTAACCTTTCATTATAAGATTCAAAATAGACAACATTTTCATTTACTGTTTTCTTAAAATTATTATTTAATTATTAAGGAAAAAATTCACATGGCAAAGAAAAAGGAAAAAGATGCACAAGTAGGTTAATAAATAATTTAAATAAGGAATTTAATTATATATGTGGTTAGTAAATAATTTGAATAAGGAATTTCAAAGTTTGTTGTATATGATTAGGGGTGTTCACGGGTCGGTTTGGATCGGTTATTGGTCAAAATCAAAATCAAACCAACTTAATCGGTTTTAAAATTATCAAAACCAAACCAAACCAAATATAGTATATATTTATCGGTTTGGTTGTTATCGGTTTTGGTTCGGTTTGGTTTGGTTATTCGGTTATTAACCATAGACAAAAATACAAGAAATAATTAATTCAAAACATGAAAAAAGTGACAACAATTCATTTAAAATGAAAATAGTTAGAATGATTGATATTACAGAACTTTCAATCATTGAATTTATTCTGACTAAAGCTTCAAAATTCATTATTTTGGCCTAGAAGAAAGAGAAAGTGATATTTTCAATCTTATAAAGAATTGCCATAGACACACTCATATACATAAAACCAATAAGATAAATATCCTCACCTTGGACATTTTTTCCTTCATAAGTAAATTATAAATAAATTTTGATGAAAACACATATAAGATCTTTAAATTGTATATAAAAACAATATATTATGTATGTATATTAATAATATATATGTATATAATTTGTCGGTTCTGTTCTGTTATTTCTTCGGTTTTTTTCGAACAAAACCATAACCAACCCATATACTATCGGTTTTTAAAAATCTAAAACCAAACCACACCTAACCCAAATAAAAATCAGTTTATTTAATATATATGATAAACTTTTATTGAGTTGTTGCATGTCTAAAATGTCACACATACCATTTTAACCTACAAGAGTATGCAACAATAGAAAATTTCCATGCTTATTTGAGGTAGCAGTCGTCTAAAATTGATTGTATTTTGAGAGAATTTTTAAGGTTAAAACAATAAGGAATAAAATATTTTAATAGAAGAATAAGTAGGAAGCTCATTAGTACTGAACTCTTAATATTTATGAAAACAATATTTTTTTTTTATATTTACGTAGCTCTGTAGTGGAAGAAAAGATTTTGAACTATAAATTAAGAACCAATAAACATGGAGATCCTTAGAAATGTTTATTTGTAATGCCCTCGTGGTCATTTGCTTGCCTTCGTATTTTATCACGACCCAACCCATCGGGTTGTGCGAGCACTTATTCTAACACCTAGAAGGGACGACCCTTACCACCCAAACAAGATTAAAACATGCAGAAAAATAAATGATTTACTACGAATCTCATTAACCTCATAACCTTAAGAAGAACAGAACTTTAATAAAACCTTTTTACAAAGACTAAAAAACACCCCAAGAATCTAGTCTAAACATGTATAAGAGCTACTAAAGAGGTACAATTTGTACAAGAAAAATATGACATAGCAACCAAAAGGAAAGGAACATGGAAGTTGTTGGATATCATCGTCATGTGCACCTATGAAACATCACTAATCCTTCAACCAGACTATACCAAGTGGCATACCAAGAGTAATAATAGTACAAACAACACATACTGGTAGACATCAACGGTTGATCCGAGCCTATTGTATAATATAATGTAGAAAATCAGAAAAGTCATGCAATATGAAGGTTACACCACCCCACTTCTCTATTTACATGCTCATACCCTTCCCTGGTAAAACACATGACTATGCACCTTAATTCCTGTGCCCCTCAATTACGCCACACTAAGGCTTTCCAAACCTACCTATAATGTCACAATAATGTACAATCATAGGCTAACCGCTCTACCACATTAAGATACACAAATACCATGTCATCACTAGCCCTATCAACTAACCTATTATTTTTGAAATACTCATGCCAACTCCCTGGCCTTTTTTGGAACAGTAAATGAAACTGGCTGTAATGACCCAAAAGGTTATTTTTGGATTTTTTTAAAAATTAAATTACCATTTCAACCCTCTCAATAATTGCCCAAGTTTTTTCTGATCAGTTTATGGAGTTGGTTATGAAGTTCAATTGAAAATTTATGATTTTCGGAAGTTTTGAGTTTTTGGAAGGTCTTAAGTGGTTAAAAGTGGTATTTGGTAACAATCAAAGTGTCGAACCTCCAAAATGATTTTGTCACTTCCATCAGCTTTAGAATGTGGAACTTGATCTGGGAGAGTTGTCGATTTTAGATTCGGGGTTGTTTTTAGGATTTGAGTTGGAAGTTTAGGTGATTTTAGACTAAGGATTGACTTTGATCAACATTTTAAGTTTGGATATTAAGATAAGATTTCTGACGGTTCCAGTGGATTTGAGAGATGATTTTAGGCCTAGGTGAGATTTTAGTCAATTTGTAGAGGTTTCGAGGGTAGTTTGATCTTTTTGAGTGTTAAGTTAGTTTATTGTGACCTTCAAAAATTCGGGTAAAGGAGATCTCTCAGATTCATGTTTCAATGGTTCCATTGAGTCTGAAATGTCAAGTTTAGTTGGGTAGCAAATCTAGTTTTTGTACTCAGGTTTCCAAATGAATCTTGAAGGTCTATTTGAGAATGTTTGTGGTTTAAGTGATGTTGGTTTGGTATATCTGATGCATGATAACTTGTTCATCACGATCACAAGGAAAACCAACACGAACACGAAGGTATGTGTTTCTATGCATCACGATCGCGTGGATGGCTATCGTAATCGTGTAGTGATATTTTTTTGATCATCGCGATCGTGTGGAGGGCTATCGCAATGGTTAAATTAAATGAGTTGGCCATTTAACTCAACGCGATCGCGAGACCTTGGTCATCGCGATCACAAGGAGTTGAAGTTGTCTGACAGAATGCTTTTTCAAATCGGGATTCTTCCCCATTTTCACCATTTTTGAGTCTTGGAAACTCTTGGAAGACGATGTCAAGGAGATTTTTCGTGGGAAATCTTTTAGGTAAGTCTTTATGAACCTAAATCTTCATTTCCTAATTATCATTTGTGGTTTTCAACATGAAGTTAAGGATTTTCAACTTCAAGGACCAGAAGGTTCTCAAGAACTTAGATTTTAAGAGAAATAATGATTTGTGATTGATTTCAACTCTACTTTCGAAATGGTTTTTACCGATGGTTTCCAAATATTTTGTATGAATTTACAAACTTAGACCTTATTTTTTGAATTAGGTGTTTGGGTCTATTTGGCCCGCCATAACTCTTGATATGGGTAATGTTAGTTCTGAAATCTTATTACGATCACTTATTTGAACATAATATGTTGAATTAGAGAGTCGATGAAAGGGGAAAACTCATGTTTTGGAGTGATTGTTTGATTAACTAAGGCAAGTGGACTTCTTGACTTTTTTGTTGAGTTTATTGAACCTTGTATGCCATTATATAATTAAGAGTAATGGAAATTGGTGAAAGGATTCATATAAGAATTGTATATCGTAAATTGATAATATGAACTTTCTAAACTACTTGGGTTAAAATGAAAATCTTGTTGATTTGTATGACTTGATTAATATCATGGGTAATTAGCCAAATGAGATGATTCACTTGACGATTTGCTTTGATTGACATATTGATGTTGCATTATCATCCTCATATTTTATTATTGCACTATTATGTTTGCATTGATGCAGCACCACTATTGTGATGATATTGGTGAGGATGGAGGAAACATGGAATATGCCACACGTCCATGGTAGATTCGTTGAGTGGAAATAAGGAATGGGCCACACGTCTGTGGCAGATTTGTTGAAATAAAATTGGGATCGGGCCATACGCCCATGACAGATGCATGGACTATGAAGTCCCCCACGGGTCTCAGAGTGAGATACAATGGGTGTGTATCATTATGACAGACATGCATCACTATATATGATATTGCACATTATTGTATTACACTTCATTTGATTATGACCATTGATATGTATATTGTTGAGAGCCTTGATTTGTGGAACATTATAATGATGGACTATTTGTGTGGAGGTGCAGTTCGAGTTATTTCTTATGTGCTTTGTTATGTGGAGTGAGAACTATTTAGAATGGGTTGTTTGTTTATTACAAGTTGTAGTTGTGGAGGTTTAGATGGAGTGGTTGATTTAACGTTTCAAGCACACCTCATCCAATTCTAGGTGCCAATGATCATTAGTCAGTATAAAACCCAACAATTGAGTTGGGGTCGAATCCCGTAGGGAGCGGTACGTATTCAAATTCAATTAGGAAGTGCAAACGTGGTCTAATCAGCAATAGGAATAGAAATTATCGAAAAAGACATGAATCAAATTAAAGGGGTGACACGAATGTCAGATGGGGGTTTTGGTTTTTAATTATCAACTACAAAGCAGTCACAAACACTTTGAAATAACAATAAGGATAGGAATTCTCGGGATGTGATTGATTATAGGTGAATTTCGATATATGGGTAACTGAAACTACTAGTAAACAACTAAAAATCAGTGAGTAGGCTAGACTATAAAGGAGACAACTTTCTCTTGAACAACTATCCCGAATCAGTTGCTTTCTTTCGAACATCAACAAGCATAACAATGAAGAACAACCCACACCTTAATTTATCCATTCTCTCAAGCTAGATGGGTAGGATTGAGTTTAGGATTCACTCTCTCGAGCTAAACCCAGCTCAACCCAATACCTACATATCATTAATCAATAATCTTAGTTCTAAAACCTCTCTCTAGAGCAAGCCAAGAACACAAAATTAGAACTGCATTTGCAACTACAATTCGTAAATTAAACCACAATTAATGATTAAACTCATTTCAAAATAGCATTTAAACTAGTAATTAACAATACCCATAAACTAATTCAACCCATAATCACATGATCACACCCCAAGAATTGGGGTTTTAGCCAAACATCATAAAAGAGTAAAAACGATCATTGAATCAATTATCCATCAACTGGGTACGAGTAATTTAGTCTTTACAATGCTTCAATTTGTAGAATAATTGAAACCCTCTTTCAAAATCTCCAAATTGAATCTCTAAAATTCTTCTAAACTATGAAAAACTATAGAGAAAAGTGTTCTAAACTCAATTCACATTCACCAGCATAATTCTGCATACTCAAATAATTGTTCAAAATCTAATTTATAGTTGCCAAAAATAAGACACAAAGGGCCATTTGGCGAAGTAAGTAGGGCTCGCTGAACCACTTGGCGAACCGCCCATTGATCTTTACCATCGCCTTTTCGCCTTGACACTCAGCATCCTCAAGTTGTGTAACTTTGGGCGATCTCTCTTTGCATCGCGAAATTGCTTGGCGATTCACCGACTGCTCCTTTTTGTCGCCGACTTGGTCTTTTCCCTCAGGGCTGGCACACTGGAACTTTAGGCGGTCAAGTTAGGCACTCGGCGATTCACCAAGTGCTTTTGGTGATCACCAGACTTACCTTTCTTCATTTCTTCAGTTTGTTTTGTTCTGTTTTGCCTGTTAGTGCCCTTGCTTTGTTCCATATACCTGTACATCAAGGATTTAACATCAATTTATGGCAAAAATTAAGCATTTGAGGACATAAATCTATATAAACAAATCCCCAAATGAGTCCAAATCTCGGACTCATCAACACCCCTAACTTAAACTTTTGCTTGTCCTCAAGTAAAACTCAAGATTAGCAATTCAAAAAGGATATCTCAAATAGTGATGCATAAGACTTGACATGAATGCACACAACAAGATTCAACTTACTCATGCAATGATCAATTGTGCACTCAAAGATTTAAACTGTGACTCGCAATTATCAAAGATGCTCAAGTTCACAATACTTGCTTCAAATGCAAGTTCAAGCTCAAGAAAGGTACTCAAATGCCCTCACAACAAAAATGATTCCCTATTCACACAAAGTTCTTCAACAATTTATAGTTCCGGAATCACATACGACTCTCACACTCACAAAGATGAACACATGCATGACTTCACCCATAGTATTGCCCTTATTTTCCAATCAACATTTGTTTCAGCTCACTCAAGATCACAAAGGTCTTTTCAAGGCTTGTAACGGGGCTGAGTGTAAGGGAATGGTCATTTAGGCTCAGTAACTGCTACCTTCAGGAAGTGTGATCTGAACATCACTTTCTTCCTTTTCTTCAGCATTTTGATCATGCTCATAATTCACCCCATTATTCAACTTCAAATGGACTATCAGATACCCCATTTCTTTTGCAACTTCACTACTTTATTTCACAACTTTTTCATTCTTTTTCTTTTGTTTTTTTTTACATGGAGGGGTTCCATCTTTTTCAAAACCATTGCTCAAAGGGGGAATTTCTCACTCTTCTTGATTTCCCTTCTCTTTTCACCACACCTCTAACTTAGGGTTTTGGACTAAGTTGGCTATTCAAATAAACCACACTTCATGAGAGTTATGGGTGAATGAATTAGGAGTCACAATTGTTCAAGTTTCTTCCAAGAAAAGGATAAGGCTCAAGAGGGTTCAAGTAAGGTTCACACATCTCACAAGGTTGGCCACAAAAGAGGTATATTGTTAAATTGTTCACTCTTTAAAATTGTTGCCTAAGGTCATTTCAAGTGTTTGCATCACTTAGTAAACCGGACTAACGGGGCAAATTCTAGGTTTATCACACACACAGTTCAAGGTAATCTCATCACACAAGGCAGTGGCACCAATAACAAACAAGACTCCACACTTTCTAGATAGTGTGCAATGTTCATCACAAGAGACTCATTCGATAACCGGCTAGTCACAACGAGATGCTAAAAGTCCACACATTGTCTATGCAACTTCATTTGGCTTCATCATAGCCGCACATTCATTTCGTTCAATTAAGAGCACTATTTAAGTCATCGGTATTGATCATAATCGATACTCAAATTCGCACAAGAGCAACCACAATCACAAACAAAAGAGGTGGCACAAATTTTAAAAATAGGTCAAAACCATTTCCATTCAAAACAAGGAGCCACAAGCTCAAACATCCACAAGATTGAGATCAAAACACCATCAAAACAGACAAATAGATCACAAAACCCAATATTCACAAGAAAAATGTAATCATAAGAGGTAGGTATGGGAATACCTCACCCCACCCACAAAAGAAAAATAGTTGTCCTCAAATGCAACTAAAACAACAATAATCAATAAAAACAATAGAGAGGGAGGTCAATATGTCATCCTGCCAGGCTAAGCTTGAGGTGAAGTGTAACACCCCATACGAAACTAGTAAGACCTAGCTAAGGCTTGACTGAATCTAATAGGTTGACCTAGAGCCTCACATGTTAGTTTATGGCTGGAAACATGTTTAAATGATGAAAAATGGCTATTGAAGGTAGTTTGGTGACTTTAGTGAGTCAATGTCAAGGCACATGTTAGACTCCATTCTTTGGGACCTACTCTAGGTTAGTTGAGGGTGCTAGACAAGGAGCCAAGCCAAAAGGGGCAAGCCTTAGCCAAAAAGCCAAGGCTTTCCCAAGTTGGCTGCCCACTGCCCCAAAGACCACGGGCACCACCACGACCCATGGTTCCCTAGACGGTCCGTATACTGGCGTGAAGACCACTTGGTCTCAAAGAAGGCAAGGCAACTTTGCCTAGGTGCTGCCTCATCTTCACGAGCTCCACCACGACTCGTGGTGTGCACCACAGATCGTGGGAGCATCCGTGAGGATGCCTTGGGCCCTTGAGGGCTTGACATAGTGGAGAGGCCCACTGGTCAAGGGACCATGGGCACCACCACGGGCCGTGGTGATGATGACGGTCTGTAGAGATGGCCTTGGAGTTTCCTTGGCCGTTTGGAGGCTGGCAAGCCTTAGGGGAGCTCCTACCCAAGGACCATGGGCACCTTCACGGGCCATGGTCCCCTTTTACGGTCCTTAAGGTCCTCCTTGGTCCCTGGTGGGGATGCCTAAGTGAGGGGTTTTTAAGTAATTTCATTTTAATTGTTTATTATGTGGGGTTGATTTTAAATGGTTTATATGATAAATATATAAGGTTTTAAGTCTATTTTTTGAAGTCATTCTCCTAAATTCAAAACCCTCTCTCTCTCAAAACTCTCTCAACTCAAGACTCCATTGAAGAACTTGGAAGGAGCTTAGCAAGGGCTTGTAGATGGGAGGTTTCACACGAAATTCATAGGGTTTAACTAAAGTATGGTTGATCTTCACTCTTGGGATCCCTCCAAAGATGGTTTTCAAAGTCCCCCAAATTGTAGATTTCAATCCAAAAACGTGGGTCTTCTTTCTAAATGTTGAATTGTTGTTATAAACTGATTTTGATTGATGATATATGAACAGTTATGGATGAATTCATGTAGTGTTGGTGATTTTTGAAGAATCCTCCATGGGACCCATGTTTCCCCTTCTTTCTCCAATTCTAACCCTAGTTTGTGTTGAATAGTGATTGAAGGTTATGAATTGAATGTGATGCTATGCAATTCATGTTTGTATGGTGATATTACTCTAAATTATGTATGATTACTATGGAATCAGGGTTAAGTCTTGAATGGGGCCTTGAAGGCTATGAGGAGATGATATCAATGTGATTCTTTATGTATTGTTGAATGTACTTGCTTAATTCATGTATGA
>JAJOOR010087158.1:0-20243 GCA_036250505.1 Solanum acaule | reverse complement strand
GCCCAGGGGGAGAGGGTAAATTTTTATTTTTTTTGAAAAAACAGATTTTTTTTTGTTTTTGGAAAACAAAAAAAAAATAGGGGTAGGTTGGTGGAAGGTGGGGGGGTGAGGGGGCGCCCCGGGGAGTGGGGAGTGCCCGGGGGAGGGGGTAATTTTTTTTTTTTGGAATAACAATTTTTTTAAAATGGGTTAGAACCATTCTATCCAAACCATATTTGACCAAATCCATATTTACTCATGATATTAAATTCAATGTATTACTAATACCACCAAATGGAAGGTATTAGTAATACATCTTATAATACCATGTAGGGTGTATAACTAATCCATGCATGGATTAGTTATACTTAGGCCCAAAAATTCTGCCAAACATAGTACTAAATAATATCATACATAATACATGGATTATTTCTCCTAATACCTCCTACCAAATGACCCCTAATAGTGTAGTAGATTATTTTTTATTTTAAAATATATAAAAAAATAGAGTATTAGTTTTTCTCATTAAAAAGAGTAAAGATTATTTTCTTGATATTGATTGATGTGCCAGTTTGATCTACAAATTGAAAAAACTGAATGTAAATATTCAGTAAAATATAAGAGCTGAAGAATGTGATTAAATTAAGATATAAAAATATAAGATAGAAGAGTTGAAGAATGTGAATGATTAAGATACGGCTATTCTTTCAATTTTTTCTCACTTTTTAAGTATTACAACAATTATATTAAAGCAGCGACATATTATATTTTGATATTAGATTTTCAACTTCTTTAAGTCGTGAAAAAAGAATAGTCACACAAAAAGCTTTAAAAAAATCAAAATAAATTATATTGAATTTTATTTTTAAGGCATCAAATTAATTTTTGGCTTTAGACCATGAACTTTCTTGAGCCGCCCATGTCCCTATCTCATGGAGGCAGAGAAAGGTATTTTCGAGAACTCTCGGTCCAAGTGCTGTAAACCAAAATAGTCATGAAAGAGAAAATACAAAAGTGAAGAAACGTGACAGTTAATAATTTAAGGGAAGCATTACAGAGCATTCAGAAAAAGAACAATAACAATAACAATAACAAAATAGTTTGATAATCAAAATAAATTAAACAACGGAGGATAACAGATATCAAAAGGCAATAGCTATGATAGACAATAATACTACATGAATAGGGATAATATGGAACATCTTGCTAATTGAAAGAACTAGAAAGAGTTAGAATTGGAAATTTGTTAAGTGTTAAGTTTGGGGTTTTTTTTTGTCAACTTCAAACAACCATAACTCCTAGGTCAGGATGAGTTAGGTGTGCTTCCAGATACCGCAGGAAAGATCTTGGAATTATCTTTTCAACGCCGCCAAGTTTGCGCGATTCCGAGTTCGTATGAGTGAGATATGCCCATTGAAAGTTGGGTTGTTCAAATAAGGAAAGTGTAATCCGGATTTTGGAAGAGTATTTTGGTCTTTTCCATACCCAAGTAATTTAATTCGTTTTTAGTGAATTAATTAGGGTCAAAACTGAATTGGTTCAGTTTGCACAATTGAAAATTCATGTTAGGGCTTTAGAGAGAAGAACTCAAGAGAGAAGAGAAGAGGAAAGTCAAGATTCGTCATCTTCGTAAGGAATTGATTGCGGATTTCTTCAAGGATTTGATTCTACAAGGTATGTGAGACTTTCATAACGTTAGGTTCGTTCACCCACGTGCCAAACATGATTATTTCAGCGTGAATTCATCCTAAAGAGGTTGAAAGTTTGATGTTCTTGATATGTGTTCTTGAATTTACCTTCGTTCTTGAATTTGGGCTGAGATTGATGAGTTTTGAGATTATTGCGTCGAATTATAGAGTTGTTTTGAGTTAGGTTATTAGGTACATCTATTAGGTATCTGAATCTAGAGAAAATTTGGGAAAAAGAACCGAGTTTAGGCGAATTGGGATTGGAAAACGAATAAGGAAAACCGATGGGAAATTGTTTCGAGAAGTGACAACCGATGGGAAATTGTTTCGACCAGTGATATTATACCAATGGGAAATTGTTTCGACCAGTGATATTATACCAATGGGAAATGGTTCCGACAAGTGTTTGACTATTATGATTGATGTACTTGATACTTGTGATTGATCTACTTGATATTTGTGATTGATCTACTTGATACTTGTTATTAACATATTTGATACTTTTTTATTATTGAAGTATAACTGTTGGACTGTGATTTTAAGTTTTGTGAGTTCTGTGTTGTAAAGTGTTAAGTTTGGCTAATCATTATATATGTTGTAGTTTAGGCAGTTCAGTTGGGATGAAAGGAGTACTCGTATTCTAGATAAGTTTTAGCTTGTTTAGTGGGTTGCTTGTTGAGTACCGTATTATTTGGTACTCACCCCTTGCTTCTACACTTGTGTAGGTTTTGAGCCCTGACCTTTGTGATCTTTCTTTAAGGCGTTCAGAGGATTTTGAGTGGTAGCTACTTGTCATCCCAGCGGTCCCTCTTGTTCCTTACTTTATGTTTTATACTATAAGATAAACAAAGACATAAGACTTGTATTTATCTTTCAATTCTGTATTTTGTGCGTTAAAGTCTTGTAAACATGACAACTAGATTTCGGGGGTATTTGAAATTGGCTAAGTATTCCGCACTTATGCTATTATTGATTTATTTTCCACATTTCTTTCGTATTGTTTGGTTTAAGGTTGACTTGATGGAATTAAATAAGTGTCATCACATCCATTTTGAGTCGTGGAAAATGGTATTAGTTCCAGGTTCATAGGTCTCACGTATGTACAAACCAAGTCTAATTAGAGTTTGGTACGAAGATGTCTGTACTTATCTTAGAGAGGCTATAGAAACTGTTAGGAAACTTTCTTTCTATTCATTCTTTCTTATCATTCGTGGTTAATTTCTCTAGTGTTGAGTTTCGGCATGTTCTTTTGGCAAATAGCGAGGACTAAAGCATCTATTTCCAATGGTAAGGGGAGGCAGTCGTCAAGACATTTTCTGAGACACAGCTAGGGCTAGGGGTAGGGCTCAAACTAGACGCCATGCTTGTGGAGTAGCATCGGTTAGAGGTCGTGGCCGTGGGCGACACCAGCTAGAGGCCGAGCTACTCCCCTAAGCCACAAGTTGAGGTTGTTGAGGACAAGGTTTCTCCTGAGTTCATTGCTCATTTGTTTTAGGATACCTTGTTGAGGATGCTAGGTGTGTTAAAGGAATTCGCTCAGGGTGGTGCAGTTGGCACACCATCGGGTTCTCAAATTAGAGTGGAGGCACAAACCCCAAGTCAATAATTTATGGCCCGATTATTCATGATCAAATGGGTCATCCACTAGTTGTTCCTATACCGATTGATAGTATACATATTTTTCTTAAGGTTATTCTGACAATAGATGATTAACATAGATATGAGAAATTTCAAAAGATGAAACCACCATTGTTTCAGGGTGGTTAGAGTGAGGATGTTTATGAGTTCCATTCCATGAGATACTAGAGGCAGTGGGTTGGTTGATGCACATGGTGTTCAATTTGTTACACTCCAACTCCACAGACCCGTGAGAGAGTGGTGAAATATGTGTGTGAGGTCTAGGCCAGTTGGATCTCCTCCGGTAGAATTGGATGCATTCTCTAGTGCTTTTCAGGACCACTTTGTCCCTTGTAGCATGAGGGAGGAGATTTGATTGAGATTTGAGAAAATGACACAAGGTAGATTTTCTGTTATTGAGTATGAGGCATGTTTCTGCGAGTTATCCAGGCATGCTATAACTATTGTTCTGGATGAGACAAAGAGAGTATGTAGGTTCGTGAGGGGATTAACTTTCTCCATTTGATCTTATATGTTCAAAGCATCTAGAGAGGGGGCTTCCTTTCAGCCATTCATGAGGACTGGCAATGAGGCAGATCTGATGGTTTGAGAGCAGTTTGGGGAACTCAAGAGGGCCTATTTTTCTGGGAAGTTTTTTGGCGCCTCATTAGGAGGCAAAGGCTCACAAAGAGGTGGAAGCTCTTTCCAGCATCGTGGGCTAATGCATGCATCTATGCCAATAGTTGAAAGCGGTCAGCCATCACAAGGATCATATGGTTCTAGTTAAGGTGGCCACGACAGCTTATCTAGTTCACAACATTAGTCTTCCACTCCTAGATCTTGTTATGGTTGTGGGGATCCGGGTCATGTGATACGGTAATGCCCTTTGAAGGCTCACTTAGAACCACAACGTACTTATTCAATTGCTCTAGCTATAGGTTCAATGCTTTTGACATGGGATCAAGGTAGAGATAAATTCGGTAAAGGCGGTAGGGCTTCTAGTAATGGTGCTACAACTTAGAAAAGTGGAGGTCAGGGTACTACTCAAACTAGATGTGGTCAAGAGGGATAGTGTTATGCATTTCCAGGGAGGCCAATGGCCGATATTTATTATGTTTGATTACAGGTATCGTCCTAGTTTGCCATCGACGTATGTTTGTTTTGTTTGATTTGGGGTCTACTTTCTCGTATGTTTCTACCCATTTTGTTGTTGGATTCAATATGATGTTTGATAGCATTTATGTGCCTATGTGTATTTCTACACCAATGGGTGAGCCCCTAGTGGTGGATGGAGTGTATCGATCTTGTCTTGTTTATCTGACTGGGTATGATACTTGGGTCGACTTGATCATTTTGGGAATGGTAGACTTTGATATTATCTTAGGTATCGTTTGGCTCTCCATGCATCATGATATTCCTGATGATTATGCTAAGACTATAATCTTAGTTATGTTTGATGTCTCTGGGGTTGAGTGGATGGGTGTTAGTGGTTCTTACCCTAGCAACGTTATCTCTTTAATTTGTGCTCAGAGGTTGGTTGATAAAGGGTGTTTGTCCTATTTGACTTTTATTCGACATAGTAGTCCGGGGCCACTTCCCATGGATTATATTCCCTTGGTTCGAGAGTTTTTAGATATTTTTGCTATTGATCTTCCAAGTGTTCCTTTGGATAGAGACATTGATTTCTCTATTGCCTTGGAGTTGGGCACCGAACCCATCTTTATTCCACCATATCGCAAGCTCCAATAGATTTGAAAGATCAGTTACAAGACTTTTTAAGAAAGGGGTTCATTCGCCCTGGGGCCGGGTGTATCTCCATGAAGTGTTCATGTCGTGTGCGTGAAGAAGATAGATGGAACCATGAGAATGTGTACTGATTACCAGTAGTTGAACAAAGTGACAGTGAAGATCAAGTATCCTATTCCTCGCATTGATGACTTATTTGATCAACTTCAGTGATCATCTTTATTTTCTAAGATTGATTTGAGGTCCTTATATCATCACTTGAAGATTAGGGCATCAGATGTCCCTAAGACAACTTTCCAGACTTGATATGGGCACTATGAGCTCCTTTTGATATCTTTAGGTTTGAGTAACGCCCCTGCAACATTCATGGAATTAATGAACGGGCTGTTTCTACCTTATTTGGATTTTTTAGTGAGTCTTTATCAATGACATCTTAGTGTACTTTGGGACTAAGGAAGACAATGATCGAAAGTTGAAGATTGTGCTCCAGAGTTCGAGGGAGGAGAGGTTGTAAGCCAAGTTCTCGAAGTGCGAGTTTTGGCTTGATTTTGTTGCATTTCTAGGACACGTGGTGTCTAATAAGGGTTTTCTGGTGGATCTAGCCAAGATTAAGGAAATTAGAGGTTGGACCAGACCTACTTCAGTATCGAGATTCAGAGTTTTATGGGTATAGCAAGTTATTACAGGTGGTTTGTTCAAAGCTTCTCCATTATTGCATCCCCTTTGACCAGATTGGCTCGACAAAGTGTGAGCTTCCAGTGGTCTTATGATTATGAGGAGGGTTTTCAAAAGCTTAAGGCCTTGTTGACATTGGCTCATGTTTTGACTCTACTTGAGGAGGGTGTGGATTTTACCATTTATTGTGATGCTTCAAGAGTCGGGTTGGGTGGTTTTCTGATGCACAAAGGGAAGGTAATAACCTATGCTTCTAGACAGTTGAATACCCATGAGAAGAACTATCTTACTCATGATCTGGAGTACGAAGACTTCTAGCATAGGGGCAGTCTCTCAAAATCCTCTAAACGTCAATGTGATGACCAATGTTTTGAGTAGGAAGACTTCTAGCATGGGAAGTCTTGTCGCTTTCAGTGTTGAGGAGAGACCATTGGCTAAAGATATTTAGAAGTTAGCCAATAGTCTCATCCAATAACAGATTTCTGAGGAGAGCGGTGACTTGATTACTTTTATAGAGGTACAATCTTTCTTAGTTGAGTTGATCCATTAGCGCTAGTTTGATGATGAAAAGTTGTGTCTCATTCAAGAAAAGATGTTGAGTGGGGAAGCTAATGAGGTTGTTCTTCATTTTGATTATGTCTTGAGGATTGGAGGTAGGACTTGTGTGCCCAAGATGGGCAAGTTGATAAGATTGATTCTAGATAAAGCTCATTGTTCTCGATATTCCATCCATATGGGAGCAACAAATATGTATCATGATATGAGTCACCATTCCTAGTGGTGTGGCATGAATAGGGATATTGCAGATTTTGTGTCTAGATGCCTTACTTGCCAACAATCAAGTGTAAGCACCAACAACCTGAAAGTGTATCTCAAAGGATGTCCATTCCTATATGGAAGTAGAAATGGATTACTATAGAATTTGTTGTGGGTCTACCTACCATCATGGGTGGTTATGAGTCTATTTGGGTGGTCTTCGACAGGTTGACCAAGTCTTCCCATTTCATCCTAGTTCAGGTGAAGTATACAACATAGAAGTTAGCCTAGTTTTATATTAGATTGTTTGACTTAATGGAATGCTTATTTCTATTGACTTTGACTGAAAAGAATTGTTTACATATCACTTTTGGAGGGCTTTATAGCATGGTATGGGTACTCGATTAGATATAAGTACAACTTTTCACCCTTAGACTGATGGTCAGTCCGAGCGAATGATTCGGGTGTTAGAGGATATGCTCCGAGCTTGTCTGATTGATTTTGGTACTCTATGGGATTAGTATTGTCCCTTAGAAAAGTTTGCCTATAACAACAGTTATCACCATAGTATTTAGATGGCCCTATTTGAGGTATTGTAGAACTCTAATTGGTTGGTTTCATTCGGCAGAGATAGACTCTTTAGACATAGACTTGCTTAGAGATGCCATGGAGCACGTCCGTATGATTTATGGTAGACTATTGACAACCCATAGTTAACAGAAGAGTTATGTAGACCGGAAAGTTTGAGCCTTAGTGTTTATGTAGGGTGATTATGTTTGACTCCAAGTGTCACCCATGAAGGGTGTGATAAGGTTTGGGAAAAAAGGCAAGCTTAGCCCTGATTCATTGGAACTTTTGAGATTTTGAGCTGAGTAGGAAAGGTGGCCTATAAGTTGGCCTTGCCACCTAGATTGCCAGTCATGCATCCTATGTTTCATGTCTTCATGCTTCGGAAGTACGTGTCAGATAAATCTCATGTGCTTTCGCTTGATTCAGAAATGTTGGGTCCAAATTTGTCCTCTGAGGAAGAGCTTATATCCATCTTGGATTGGTAGGTCTAAAAGTTTAGGACCAAAGAGATTGCTTTAGTGATGGTGTAGTGGAAGGATAGTTCAGCTGGTGAGATGACTAGGGAGACGGAGTTTGACATGCGTGCTAGATATCCCTAGTTGTTTTAGGCTTCAGGTACTTTCTTTGACTTTATGTTCGAGGAAAAATATAGTTTTTAGTAGTGGATAATGTAATAACTCGGAAGGTCATTTTTGGAAATTTTTATAAAATTACCATTTTACTCCTCTCGATATTGGACCCAAGTCATTTCTAATTGGATTTTGAAATTGGTCTCAAGTTTTGAGTTAAAAGTTATGGATATTTTGGAAATTTAAAAGGCTAAATTTGCTAAAAAGTGATTTTCAGTGTCTTTTGAAGTTTCAAGTCTCAGAATAGAATTTTGTCGATTCCATTAGTTTGAGAGAGTTTTCAGTTTCAGATTCAAAGTCTTTTCGTGGAATTGAGGTCCTAAGTTGGAAATTTATAAAATTTTAGCCTTTGGGTTGATTTTGGTAAACATTTGGGGTTCGGATAATCAGATCAGATTTTCAATAGTTCCTTTGGATTCGAGGGGTGATTTTATGTTTAGGAGAGACCTTGGTTGATTTTTCAGAGATCTCGAGCTTGATTTGGTCATTTTATGCGTTACATTTGTTTCTTGTGACTTTCACAGATTTTGGATTCAGGATACCTCGGATTTGTATTTCTATGATTTCATTGTGCCCAGAACGTTGATTACAGTCGAGTAGCATATTTGGTTTGTGTGTACGGAGTTCAGGACAAATCCCGATAGTCCTTTCGGAGAATGTGAGTTTGGCTAGTTTTATGTTGTTGTATCTTGTGTTCCCCGTGTTTGCGAAGCTTGGCGCCATTTGCATAGGGACCTGTGAGTGGGTCCCCGCATTCATGGAGAGGCTCCTGTATTCATGGAGGGTTTGGCCTCATTAAAGTCCGCATTAGCGGAGGACCCCTGGAAAAAATGTTTTCCAAATTTTAGGGTTTCATCTCCATTTCTCCATTTTTGAGTTTTGGGAGCTTTGGTGTGGCGATTTGAACAAGGTTTTTTAGAAGAAATATTTGGGTAATGATTTCTAATCTTAAATATTCATTTAATCATTATTGTTTATGGTTATAAGTGTTTAATCAAGGTTTTGAAGTGATAAATTGAGGGTTTTCATGAACTTAGATTTTTGAAGTATCAAGTGACTTGTGTGATCTTTCTCCTTCATCTTTCTATGAGGCTTTTGTAGGATTTTGAGAGGTAGCTACTTGTCATTCCGGCGGGTCCTTGAGTCTATAGGAGTTCAGTCGGGAAGATCAGGGCAGATATGCCCCGGAAAGCAAGAAATTCCAAAATCCGGTTTGTTCCTTACTTTATGTTTTTTTCTATTTGAGAAACAAAGACATGAGACTTGTATTTATCTTTCAACTCCTTATTGTATGCATTGAGGCTTGTACACGTGACAATCAGATTTTGGTGGTATTTGAAATTGGCTAAGTTTTCCGCACTTATGCTATTATTGATTTATTTTTGACATTTCTTTCATATTGTTCGGTATGAAGCTGACTTGTCTTGGTGGGATTAGATGAGTGTCATCATGTCCATTTTTAGATCGTGACATTATAATATAACAACTTTAATTATAGTGATAATTTTCTATAGTATCGCTCACCTTTATTAATCACAATTTATTTCTTTGTTGTTGAATCTATATATATTTTTGAAAATTTTTGATATTATAATTTACATAAACAATTTCTTGCATAAATATAATCATTTTTAATTATCTTTCATCATTTATTTTCTGGATCAAATCATGTCTGTCAATCAATCTCATCCAACGGCCTACATAAATCCTAGACTAAGAAGTCTATACGTGTTCTAAATCCCAATTTTCTCTTCATTTTACACTACAGAATGCTATTTCCTCCAATCTAAACAACCCTAAATGAACCTAGTCGCCGGCCCTATCAACTCCATTAATGGATTTCCCTCTCTCTCTCCCTCTTCATATATGAAATCTTAAAGACCTCGATCTTTGATTGTTGGCTTTGGCTTAGATAAATCCCTCAATTCCCACCCAAATTTAATTCAAATTATAAGCTATCACCATTGGTTCTGAACTTTTTGGGGTATGTTTTTCTCTTTCTTGTCTTCTCCTTTATTGTTTCAAATCAATCTATCATCTTCCTCTTAAAAAGCTATATTAGGATTCAAACTTCTAGTTCAGCTACAAAGACATGGTATTGGTTGTTATATTTGCTCAAATGTTTTTATTTTGTTTAAAAGAGAGTGAATCGTTTAATGAGTTGGAGATCAGTAATACCATAAAGAGGTTAGGGAAATATATATGTTATAACAATCAAACTTATATTATAAATAAAAAGAGTGGGAGAAAGTGTAGCTTTAGAAAATCTAATATTCTTATATATATGATATCTCGGAAGGGACCTCATATGGGGGTTTTGAGGTCAAAAATTAGGTACAAGGTTAGTAAGTAGTCGAGTGTTGTGTTTATGCATTTCAATAGTATTAGCACTAATATCGTAGTTTCTTTCCCTTCAATTCTGACAATACCTGTTGTTCTTTACTTTTGTTATCACATTATCTTAAAGTTGCAATTATTTCTTTTTGTAAATGCTAATTGATGATTTTGTTATTATTTGTTATGATTGATTTGCATCTTTATGCCATTTTTATCATGTTTTTGTTATGAGTTACTTGAGCCAATGGGTTTTTTAGCAACAGCCTCTCTACCTCCATGAGTTAGGGTAAAGTATGCTTACACCTATCCTACTCATACCCCACCTAGTACAAAGTGACCTTGATAGTAAAAAATTATAATATTTAATACTATAATTTTGTCAAGGAGTTTAGCTTTCTTGTGAATAACTACAATATTACGTATCTTGCCGACCATAATAGTATTGTTTCTCCATATTTTCTCTTTGTTTTGGTAATGATACAACGTGTAATGAGGTAAAGTTATGAATTTTCTTTTCACTTACTGTGACTTTGATAGTTCAGAGTTTCTCTCAAATTTGCAAGTAAATAAGAATGATAAAGAAAAAAGAATTATAAATATATTTTCACCTTTAAATCTTTTTTTCTTGATTAAGAAGAAACTATTATCATTAATTTTATTTCAGTATTTTTCACAAAAATATGTAACACGTGTCAAACGTGTGCATAATCTTATTTTTATATTAAAACAACATACTAGAAATTCTTTTCTAATCAATAAATTAATCTGCAAGGTCATTGGAGAGTGTACTTATTATATGTATTGTTTCCCTATGACGTTAGACTTCTTCACTTATTGTCAACTAGTTATATACTTGCCAAAGTTGCTCAGAATATAGCATAGTGATGATAGTGTTATAAAATGTTGAGACTAGTTCTTTTTTTACCTATAGTTTTTCTTTAAAAAGCATCTGAATTACAACAATTGCCAAGTGTTGAGACTATTGTTTTCAAAGTAATTGATGTTTGAATTTAAATTTTGGTTATTTGTTAGTGCGAAGGTCAATTGTATAACAAAAATTTGGTCATCTATTCATAGGGTTGATTAGAAGAACTGCTGGAATGGATTTTTCAGGCAAAGATTTGGTCATCTATTCATAGGGTTTGGTTTTAGTTATCAACTACAAACAGTCACAACCGCTATGAATTAACAATAAGGAGACGAGTTCTTGGAATGTGATCGATTATAGGCAAATATAGACATATGAGTAATTGCAGCTATTAGTAAATAGCTAGATATTAGTGCGTACACTAAACTATAATGAAGGTAATTTTCTCTCGAACAATTACCCCGAATCAAGTGATTTCTTCCGAACATCAACAAACAATACAATTAGGAGCAACCCATACCTTAATCCATTCACTCTCTCGAGCTGAATGTGTGGGATTGGGTTTAGGATTCACTCTCTCGAGCTAAACCCATGTCAACCCAATACCCACAAACCATCAATCAATAATCTTAGTTCTAAAACCTCTCTCTCGAGCAAACTAAGAATACAAACATAGAACTGCATTTACAACAACAATTCTTAAATTAAACCACAATTAATGATTAAACTCGCTTTTAAACAGCATTTAAACTAATAATTAGCAATAATCATAAACTAAATCAGCCCATAATCACATGATCACACCCCAAGAATTGGGGTTTTAGCTAGACATTATAAAAAGGTAAAAAGAGTTACCAAATTGATTATCCATCAACTTGGTAAGAGTGATTTCATCTTTAAAATTCTCCAATTTGATGAATCTCAAAGACCCACTTCTAATTTCTTAAAAGTGAATTTCTTCAATCCTTCAAAGCTAAGGTAAACTCTAGAGAAAACTGTCTCCAGATGATAAAAAATTGTTCAAGATTGTTCAAAGATAATCCATCCTCCTAAACTAAATGTTCAAAAACATATTTATAGTTGCCGAAAATAAGCTACGAAAGCTCATTAGGCAAAGTAAGTCGGACTCGCCGAACCACTCGGTGACCCGCCCTTTGGTCTCTTCCATCGCCTTGGCATTCAGCATCCTCAAGGGCTGTAACTTTAGGTGATCTATCTTAGCTTCACGGAACTACTCGACGATCCGCCGACTGCTCCTTTTCGTCGCCGACTTCGTTCTTTCTTTCGGGGCTTGGCACACTGGAACTTTAGGCAGTCAGATGAGCCACTCGGCGACACGCCGAGTGCTCTTGGCGATCCTCAGGCTCTCCCTTCTTCATTTCATCAACTTGTTTTGCTCCTTTTTGTCTGTTAGTGATATTACTTTATTCCTCAATCCATATACATGAAAATCAAGGATTCAACATCAATTAATGGCACAAATTAAGCATTTAAGGACATTAAATCTATATAAACAAAGCCTTAAATGAGTCCAAATCCAGGACTCATCATTAAGCACTTTATTCCAACTCTTAACATCTATATGGTTATTTCTTTTCAAAAATAGTAAAGACTTCAAATTTGGATGACTTAATCTAGCATGCCAAATGCAATCTGTCTTTCCCCAGTCCAGGTTGCTGTTAAAGCATAAATATTGTTATCTTCCAGTACATAGAGTCCTCCTTTCTTAGTTCCTTTGACCAGCTGCTTCTGTGACTTCTTGTCCTTAACAACCAAATCAGATTCATCAAACTAAAGGGTGCAACAATTATCTTTTGCTACCTTGCTAACGGATAATAATTTTTTATTAATATCATGAACTACTAGTATCTCGTTAACCTTCAGACCTGACCTTGTTGTATTCCCAACATATGTAATGTTTAGACGAGACCCATTACCAACAGATATCTTATCAGTTCCATTATAAGTCTTAAGATCAGATAAGTTACCTTTGTTGTTAGTCAGGTGGTTAGTTGCTCCAAAGTCAACATACATGGCATTGTCCTCAGCCTGTGTATCTTGAAAACTGATTGTTGCTAAGGCTTGTGGGAGGTCTTCTACAACTTGATATGAGTAGTCCCATTTATAGAAACTTGATTGCAGTGTGGTTATTCCTTCCACATATTTGGTAAGCATTGGAGGCTAAGTCTTTGTCCTTCATGTGGTTTGAAGCTTGCATATTCTAATTATTTTGACTATCGTTTCCCTATCCAGCAGGTCTGAAACCTCTTCCCCTTGAGTTGTAGTTAGAGTTACCTCTATTTTGATTGTGATTATAGCTATCTACCTCTACCTCTATCTCTTTGTGCAGAGAAGGTCATGTTATGATTCTCTTGAGGCACTTCATCATCTTCTCTCATGTCAAAGCCTCTAAGAGAATTGACAAACTGGTTGAGTGTGGGATATGGTGCCTTTCTAAGCATAACAGTCCTGAAGGTCCTATATTTAAGGTTTAGACCTCGAACAAAGTTGATTACTTCGCTATCCTCATCAACAGGTTTCTGAATGGCTGCGCATATTCCTTTGAACTCTTTTAGATACTCATCAAGTTTTTTGGCTCCCAACTTTATGTTCTGGAGTTGTTGTTTGAGTTGAAATTCCTTGTTTATAGTTGCTTGAAGATATATTTCTTCTAAGCATTCCCACATCGCTTGTTCTGTCGAACAACCGACAGTGAGGTACATGCTCTCCTCAGTCATATTCCCTGAGATCCATGTTCTCAACCACACATCTTTCTTTTCCCAAAGAGTCTCCAAATCTTCTTTCTCCTTGCCTTCAATAATTTTTTCCTTCCCGTATGTGGTACTTGATTGTCTCTCTCCTTTGATCAAGTTGGTTACTTTCATGACCTGCATAAGCTGCATGATCTGAGTTCTCCATATCAAGTAGTTAGTAGGCTTAAGCTTGAATGGACAAGCAACAATAAGATGATGCAGAGACGAAGTTGACAAGGACATGAAAGTTGTGTTTAAGGCCATTGTTACGAGATTTTTGTAGGTTTCATATTTTTTTTACTACTCTGATACCATGTTGAAAACACAGTACATAAAGGAAAAGAAGAGCTCAATATTATTGATATATTTTGTATACAAAACTACTGCACAATACCTCCTTATATAGGTTGTTGGCAGGTTACAATATATGGGAGTTCTACTTGAATTTTACTACTCTTACTAGTAATACATAACAACACTTACACTTCTAATGCAATACATACTCCTAACGCTAACACAAATTTGCTTTTTTACGCTAGTCTCTAATAGGAAGCTCCATTGTATAACAAAAATTTGGTCATATATTAATAGGGTTGATTAGAAGGTCTACTGGAAATGAATTTTTCGTGTAAAGAAAATAACGTGGACAAGTCTTTTAGCACGTGGAGTGTTAGAGATACCTGGAGAGACAACTGTAGTTATTAACAGGTTGCCGCCCATTTCTTCAAATGCTGACATCTTTTTACCCTGCCCCATAGTTACTAGAGCACAATAACATAAGAATATTTATTTTGGTCAATGGTTAGAAGGAAGAGAAGTTCACTAGTTATTTGGGACATGTATTACAATAGAAAGTTACTAAAATTTGATGAGGAAACTGGTTAGTTCAGGGTGAAGTATGAAGATGGCGACATCGAAGATCTTGAGAGGCATGAGTTGGAAGAATCTATTCTGTCACAACCCAAAAATGGACGTGGTGACACTTGTATGTTCCCACCAAGATAAGTCAGCCTCAAACACAACAATAAACAAAAAGAATGCGGAAAACAATAAAGCATGAACAAGACAAAGGCGGAAAACTTATTCATTCTAAACAGTACCCCAAAAATCGGGTAGTCACGTGTACAAGACACTAAATACATAAAGTGCGGAATTAAGAAATAAGTACAAGTCTCAATCTTTATTTCTTAAATAGAAAAAAGCTTAAAGAAAAAAAAAAGGACCCCCGGGTGGACAAGCAGCAAACTCTCAAGTCTTTTAACGAGTCTAAAAAAAGTGATCACGCTATACCGGGCTCGGTACCTACACAAGTGTAGAAGCAAGGAGTGAGTACCAAAAACACGATACCCAGCAAGCAACTTAATAAACAAGGAAACCTAGCTAGAATTCGACTACTCCTTTCTATCTCAACCAAACCTCATCAAACTACTACCTGCACAGAAAATAGCCCAACCTAACAGTTCTATAATAAACCGTTCACAAGGCTCAATATTCATAGTCCAAAGTCACAAGTCAACAACCAACACGTATCACGTAAATCAAGCTCAATGTCAAGTAGATCGATCACAAGAAACTAGTACATCAATCATAAGTAACAAGTAAGTCACACACAAGCATATAAATGCATCAAATCACAAGAATCAATCTCTTGCCAAAACCATTTCCCATCTGCATACTATCACTATCCAATACCAGTTCATGTCGACTTTATATCAAATCACTAGCCAGAACCATTTCCCATCGAATTTATATCAAATCATTAGCTAGAACTATTTCCCATCGGTTTTATAACAATCACTAGCCAGAACCATTTCCCATCGGCTTAATATCAATCATCGGTAAAGACCTCGACATCATAACAATCTCATGTCACATCACAGCGTTCAACAATCAATGCACTCAAGCAATATCACACCATCCGAAGAAACAACAAGTCATGTAATTCAACTCCACATTCAAGCCATCAAGGTATTTAATCACATCAATCAAATAAGATCACAACAAGGCAATTCACAGATTGTCGTTATCATCACGAAGCCTTTTCATTTATCCCTTCATTATTTATTAACATTAATCAAGTGGAGCAATAAGAACCTTCACCTGAATCCCGATTAATCCCTAACACACATACAATGAAGAAAAGTAGACCATTCTACTATATTACAAAACTTAAGAGATCATTTGCCTTAAATCAATTAAATATCACCCTAAGAGTTGAGTCTTCCCCTTCCGAATCAATTCCAAAGCCACACAATCTATAACAATCAAGTATTCACAATCACTCATTAGAGACAATAATTCCCACACCAATTATATAGAGAAATGGGTTAATCAACTCAAAACTCAATTTCAAAATGGGGGTTAAAATCCAGAAAATAATACTTGAAAGTGATGTTTAAGGGTATAGGAACTCATTAGTGAAAACCATTTCGAAAAAGAGATCAAAACCACTTCAAAATCACTATTTTAGATCAAAACTCAAGTTCTTGCAAAACCTTGTCATTTTTCAATTTAAATCCCAAACTATGATGTTAGAATCCATAAATAAATAAAGGGAAATAAAGTTTTAGGATTATAAAAGCTTACCCAAATGATTTAGCACAAGAAGATCTTTCACAAATAACCTCCAAGGGTTCCCAAGCTCATAAATGGAAAATGGGGCATAAACCTCAAAAATGGCAGGCGAAAATCCTCCCAGGTGTCGCTTAAGTGACCAGGGTTTCGCTTAGCTAAAAGCTCAGGTCTCGCTTAAGCGATCTGACCTTCGTTAATGCAAAGGTAGCTTAAGCAGAAGTTCTTCGCAAATTCGAAGGTCTACAGGGGTTGACCCTTCACAAAAGCGGCCCAAACCTCGCTAAAGAGAGTCCCGCAAGAGCAAGCCATCTCTCGTGAAAGCGGAGTGAACCAGAACAGAGACATCAAAAAATTAGCCAACACTCTAAACCTCGAAAGGACCCTCAGGATTCGTTCGGAACCCCATACACACAGCCACATATGCAGATCAATTATGATCAACGTTCCGGACTCAATGGAACCATCAAAATAAAAATCTGAGGTCTTCTTGATCCGACATCTGTGAAAACCATAAGAAATTAACTCACGCCTAAAAAGGCTAAAACAAACTCGAGACTTCTCAAAAATCAACCAAGACCGCACCCAGGCCTAAAATTATCCCCCGAATCTAATGGAATTCTCATAATTCCAATCTGAGTATTCGAACCTTGAATATTGACTAAAGTCAACCCAAAGGCTAAAATTCCACAATTTCACAATTTAGGATCTCAAATCCTCAAAAAAGACTTAGAATCTGAAACAGACAACTTTCATAGCCAAAATTTCACATTTCGAGACTGATGGAATGGACTGAATTCCATTCTGACACTTGAAACTCCAAAAGACACCAAAAAGCACTTTCTTAATAACATAGCCTTTCAAATTCAAAACTTGCCAAATTCTCAACTTTTAACTCAAAGTTTGAAAGTAATTTTTTCAAACTCAAACATAAAAGACTCGAGATCGATCTCGGGAGGAGAAAAATGACAAGCTTATAAAACTTTCCAAAAGTTACCGACTGGGTCATTACATCTTTAGCCTTTGCCATTAATACTCCAATGGAAAAAGTAGTCACAAAGATCATTAAGGAAAAAATAGAGATCTTTTCAGAAATCCGGGGGTAGAACTTGAGATTAAGGTGTAAAAATGACAAAGACATGATAAATAAAATTGTCGTATTTATGAGATTAGGGTTATACATACAATTAATTGTTTTAAAAAGTATAACAATTTTGTATACTTTTATAAATAAAAAGTTAGAATTCGTGGAATAAACAAAAAAACATCAATAATCCATATTTAGAGTATGAAACTACGTTGATATGAATTAGGAGATAATTATACTTATATTTCTAGAGTAATGTACAAATTCTATTAGTCCGTCGTCAGATCATGAACTTAATATCTCATGTAATGATGTAGAGGTAAAGAACTAACATATAATTTTCCGAGTATGAAATGCGAGATGATACTCGTAGAAATCATGTCAAGATAACAATTAATTAAATTTTATATTTATAATTAATTGTTTAATTATTTGTACGTATAACCTTCAATATCTTATCTCATTTTATGAAATAGACAATAGAACATCGTAAAGTACTGTACAAAGCAAGTTCTATCAAGTTTTTTACGTTCGATCTTGAATGAATGTCAAGTGTAGTGATCATACCGTAGGCAATGACATGTAAAATATAATTCATCAAAGTATGAAATATGTTGATTATATACTCGTCGAGTAGTTTAACAAATCAAGTCTTATATATTAATGTTTCAGTTATGAAATATATTATCTATTAAAGAAATACCGACGATCAATTTGAGGAGATTTATCTATTAAATTTGATATTGATAACCTTCTGTTGATCGATAAAATTAAATTTATATAATTAGGAGGGGTGTGTGTGTGTGTATATATATATATATTATTGACACCTAATTTTGACCGACCTATTCGATTAATACGTATTTTTTTAAAATAATACGAGTTTTAAAATCTTAATCGATTTTCTCTAAAATTATGTATTAGAGTATCGCTAATTTACAAAATTATCAAATATTATTATTAAATTATTTTTATTATTATTAAATTATTATATTTATCGATAGTTAAACTCGAAATAACTACTTTATTTAAATGTTTTTAAATTTAGGTGTGTTTAATTTATTTGAAAATACTTTAATATATGTAGTATTTACTTAATTGACTAACATTTCCTTAATCTCCCCTTAAATCATTTAAATCATAACCTCTTTTGTTCAATTTGTTTAATTCATAACCCTCTTCCTATCCGATTCTATTTCAACTCCAGCCTTTCATATTCAATTTCATGTCAATTATGGCCATTTGCTTATTTTAATTATTATAACCTTTCAACACTTTTCAATTATAGCCTATTTGATTCAATTCAATTCTCAAAAGCCCCATCCTTTAATCTCAGCCATTCGTTCATCCAAATCAACTACGATCAAATCTTGATCGTCTATATCATTCAAACCAAAGGCTGAGATCAGATCTTCATTCTTATCTATTTTAAACCAAAAAAACAAAACCCTAAGGGGCCGTTTGGTTGCTGGTTAGAGTTATGCAGGTATTAGTAATGCAGGTATTAGTTATGCAGGGTTTAATTATGCAGAGTTTAGTTACGCAGAGTTTAATAATTTTTTTGGGTGTTGGTTTGTTATATTAAAAATTAATAAACATTATATTCTTGTTAAAAATAAATTATTTGTTATTGTTATATCTTAGACCTTTCTTACCGTTGTATTTTTATTTTTATTTTTATTTTGTGTTTTGCTTAGGCAAAATTTTGGACAGAAACTTAAATGCCACATTTTTCAACTTCCTCGTGTAGTTGAACCGATGCATATATATGACACGTGTTAACACGGGACCAATATTGTAATAGTAGAAACTTATTGATATGCTAGTACATATAATTATGTGTGCATATAACAAAAATAGATACATATAAGTTAACATCTGAGCAACACCGCGTACTAATGCTAGATATTATATTTGGAGCCTTTACTTCAATAATCTATAATATTGAAGTTTGTTTTTTTTCTATTTGATGAAGGAGATCATATTTACAAAAGTCTTGGCAAGAACTAGTGGAAGCTCCAGAGCTTTCTTCAAGCAAAGCCAATGATATGCACATGGATAGATATGGCTTACTTCCAATGGCAAGAACCATTGATAGAGGATGCTTACTTCCAACAGAATAATCTATTACTGGACACTATCCTCAACAATTATCGACATTGTCCTCACCCATAGACAATATCCTCATCAATTTGAATGTCTACTTAATTTTCAAAATAATAATGGAGTACATTAAATCTAAATTTCAGTTTTGTCATACTAAATAATTCATTCAGTTACAATATTCACATACTGCCATATCCTAAAATTGAGAGTCCATTTTTCAAGCAACAAAATAGTGACAAAATAAATTTTATAAGATGAAGAATACAACAAATCTAACATATACCATTGAGACAAACTTGAAATTCTAGTACCGTGGCCTCACGGAATCAAACTAGACCCACCTTCATTAAACGTGAAAGAAACTTACATAATTCATTGTTAAATTATATAAACTGGCACATAAAACATAGGCAAAATAAAACTTAACTAGGCCATGGTTATACCTTACAAAGTAGCTACACCAAAAACCATTCAAATGTTTAAAGTTTATCATCAATAATCATTCATACCATAGTGTAACGATCAAGTTCATTGATGCTTAAAAAGAACTCCATGAACTTTGTGTTGCTCCAGCTGATACACTAGGTTCCCCTTGAGCAATTTGATCTTCTTTTTTAGCTGGAGCATCATCTTCATCAATAGCAATAATAGGAAATTCAAAAAGCATGTCATTAGCAACTTCTTGAGCTTCAATTCTTTCTATTTCTTGAACACCAACTTCTGGCCCCTCGACAGATTGTTCAATAGCTCCATCCTTGCGAAATATCTCTTCCCAATCAGCAAATAATGGCCATTTCTTAAATGTCATTGACTTGGCATATGGATCAACCTAAGAAAAAAAAGAAACAAGTATATGAAGTA
>JAJOOR010087154.1:0-17715 GCA_036250505.1 Solanum acaule | reverse complement strand
TAAGAAAAAACGTCAAATAAATTAGTTGTATCGATGATGATAAAAGTTAAATAAATCATTTTTTCTATTATTTAAATTTTTAACATAAAATTTCCAATGTTTTAAAATTAAAAATAAATGTTAAAAATTAAAAAAAAAAATGGAGGCAATAATTATTTTATTAAAGAAAAATATGTGTAGAAAAAGTAGAAGTAGATGAAGCCAAATGAGTAAAATAATAATAATTCTAATAAGGACTAATGAGTAATAATAATAATTCTAATAAGGACTAATGAGTAATAATAATAATTGCAATGTTAGTCCTTGGTGTTAGTCCTTCTATTAATGTACAATTGTTTTTGCACATTGTACAACTAATTAATGCAGTGAAAAGTTAATGTACAAAATTGTATGCATGTTGTACAAGAGTATTAATGCAATGTTGGTCCTTTCCAACTCTCACTTCTAAATAAGAGAATATATATATATTGATCAATTAATTTAGATTCTCCTAGTTTATTTATCAATTAATCCATATTTGCATTTTTACGGTTTCCCACTAAGAAATGATATTCGTTTTGATTTCTTACTAGTTGTTTGATAGAGTGTATTAGTAATATTTGTACTAGTTATGCATAGATTATTTCTTACGCATTGTCTGATTTGATGTATTAAAAATAATATACATTGTAAAAAAATATTTATTTACAAAAATATTCTCCATAATTATGGTGGAAAATATGTAAAAGTGCATTTGAGGGGTAATTGAGTCTTTAACAATGCTAATGCATTTATTAAATTCTTTACATTACTAATACCTAAAAATTCATGGTATTAATAATACACAATACAGTGTATAACTAATGTAAGCATTAGTTATATATAACATGAAAAGTATATCAAACAAGGGACATGAAAAGATATATCAAACAACGGACTAGTAATACATAGAGTTAATTCATATAATATTTTTACTAATACACTCTAGCAAACGATCGCGAGAACTCTGATAAAGAATAAAGATATATTCATTTCACTAAAGGCATTACTAAATGGGATTAATCTCATTATTGAAGTGAGCACCTTTTAGGAAAGACCAAAGATTACTCTGAGTGACTCAAAAGTTGGATCATGTACGAACCTCTAATGAGTTGCCACGTAAAAAGGTAGTTGTATGATCCCCTATGCACACATGGCCTTGTCTAATTGGGTTAACTGTTACCAACTTTGAAAATCTAGTTGGGAGTAAGTAGTATTTAGGTTGGACACACCATTCCGATGGATTAGCTTGGGAAAACAGTATTTCTCTACTTTGTACCTAAGATGACACTCTTCTCTAATTTGATGAAATTTTAATTAATTTGAGTAATTATTCAAAGCTAAATCAAATTTCTACTATTTATTTATTTACAAATCTAAAAATTGAGATACATCTTTGAATGTCTTAATTGCGTGCTGCATTTCATCATATACATAAAATTCTTTCAGGAACAAAACATCTTGGCAGGAATAATGAACACATGAGAAGCTCCATACATTTTAGACATTTCTGCAATCTATAACTTAGCTTAATCTTCCATATATGACTTTAATTAGCTAGTTAAATGAGCAAACGTGAGTCAAGGTTCTTAAATTTGTTGGCATTACTAATCTTGGTAGATCCTTATTTCCTTCAACTCTTTCATGATTTCTCTTAGTCTTTCAAGGTTACTGTCATATAACTGTTCTTCTTACGAGGGCTTAATTTTATTGTCATATATCCTTTTATGGCCTTAGAGGGTGTTTGGCTTGACTTAAAAATTGGTCAAATTTACTTTTAAGTCAACTTTTCACTTCTAGAAGTGTTTGACAAATATTTTAAAAAAACTTAAAATAAATCAAAAATATTTTAAAATAAATTAGGAAGTGTTTGACAAGGTTAAAGATAACTTATAATAAGTTAAAAATTACTTAAAATAAGTTAAAAACTAAAAGTAGGCCTACTAACTTTTTATTTTTGACTTAAAAACTGCTTTTTAAGTCGATCCAAATGGGTTCTTAGTAGTAATCTCCTTTAGACATCTTTTAAATCTCTTGCTAGTCATATTGTTACTTTTAGGGGTGTTCACGGTTTGGATAAAAATCGATCCAAACGAAAAATCAAACCAAATCGATAAAATAAAACCAATTTTATTTGGGTTTGGTTTGGTTTTAGATTTTTGAAAATCGATAGTATTTGGTTTGGTTATGGTTTTATTTGAAAAAATCGAAGAAGTAACCGAATCGAACCGATGAATTATATACATATATTTTATTAATATACATACTTAATATATTGTTTTTTCTAACTATTTTAAAGATCTTATACATATTTTCATTAAAATTTCTTTATAATTTACTTATTGAAAGCAAAAATGTTTAAGATGAAACATTTATCTTATTGATTTCATGTATATGAGTGTCTATGACAATTCTTTGTGGAACTGAAAATGTTATTGTCTCTTCCTTCTAGGCCAATATAGTAAATTTTAAAGTTTTATTGATAGTAAATTTAGTGATCGAAAGTTCAGTAATTTAAGTCATTCTAACTATTTTTTATTTTGAATGGATTGTTGTCACTTTTTTCATATTTTGAATGAATTGTTTCTTTTATTTTTGTGTATGGTTAATAACTGAATAACCGAACCAAACCAAAATCGATAACCGCCAAACCGATAAATGTATATTATATTTAGTTTGATTTTGATAATTTTAAAACCGATTAAATTGGTTTGATTTTTATTTTGACCAATAACCGATCCAAACCGTGACCCGTGAACACCCCTAGTTACTTTCAAGGGAGTCTACTCAAACCTAATTTAGGAACTCTACTTCAGGAGTACACTTGGTCTACGACACTCAATTGTCATGATCATATCTTTTGTATCTAACAACTCAATTGATACCAATCACATCTAGTTCGGTTCTAACACCCTAACGGATCATACCTTATGTTTAACCCCTCAATATTATATTACTCGACCTATTCTTTGATCGTACATTAATCCTCTTTACCCTTAAGATAAATATAGTTTTTTCTTTTAATTTCCCATGCCATTTGTACAAACAATAATAAAAATGTGTTCTTTATTGCCATTTGCCAAGGAGAAGAGGAAATTTGGCATAAATAAAATGATCGTGGACGGCAAGATTCGAACCTGCGCGGGCAAAGCCCACATGATTTCTAGTCATGCCCGATAACCACTCCGGCACGTCCACAATTCGCTGGCTTTAAAACGTTGTCATATTATGACTTTTTATTGCAAGTTGGGATTTCTCAGTTTTGTCACAATTTAAATTCATCCATCTAGCTAAAAGTTTTTGGGTAATTTGGATTATATCAGAACTTGAGTGTATATTCTTTCTATAGACTTTAACACACTTTCTACTTGTCTCTCTTACTTTTCTTTTCTTTTTTCAAAGAGGAGCGCTACTTTAGTTTGGTTTGGCTATTGCAAAAAAATATTATGAAAAACAAATAAACAGGTGAAAAAATAGTTGAGTATGGCAGCTGGAGTTATGATACATTTTTTTTTGAGAAAACACGTAAAAATTCTCTTCAACTTGGCATCACAATTTATTTTAGCACTTAAATTATATGAACGTTTAAATACCTTCTTAATAACTTTCAAGTGAATTAACTAACTCCTAAGGGGTGATGTGGTAGAGAGAGTGAATCCACTCTGCTAAAAACGAGTAAAAAGTTAAAAATGAAAAAAATTGAATTATAAAATTTTACACATGTCATTTTTTTATGGGCTAGTGTATAACTAATATTTTAATATTTTTTTATAAATTAAGTTTTTAAAAAATATGTGAAATTTCTAATTTAGAGGAAAAAAAGTTTGCGGGTCCCATTTTTTAAAAAAATATTTAATTTTTTTCTCTCTTTATTTTGTTGTCTTCCCCAGATATTTTTTTCCTCAATTGAAGCATTCTTATACCTTTCTTCTCCCATATTAGTCATTTCTTTCTTCTTCTTTATCATCCACCTCTGCACCCTACTTCCATTCCATCAGCCTTTTAGTAATCCACAAAATCCAACACCAATATTATATTTTTGACTTCGATTTCAATATAAACTTTGTTGTTTGAGTGACCCATTTTGTCAAAAAAAAAAAAGTACTTTCAAGAGATTCATTCTCCCAATGGCAGATTTGTGGGAGTGGGGTGGAGAGGGAGAGAGTTCTAAGAAAAAAAATTAATATGTTATTTTTTTTCTTCAAAAAATGGTGAATTGTAAGAAAAAAACAACCATTAAAGGTTGAAAATGGACGGAACTTTTTTTTCAATGAGGGTCGAAAATGGTGAAAATGAACGAAGAAGAAAGAAAGGAAGAGGCGTAGAAGAGGAGAAATTTAAGCAGTGGGGCCCACTTGTTAAAAATATGTAAATTAATGAAAATGGGTTCAACATTTTAATCTTTGATTTTAGAAAATAATTTTTTTAGTTAAGAAATTAATTTGCATAGAAGAGAAGGTATTTAAAAAGTGGGGCCCACTTGTTAAAAATATTTAAAATTAATGAAAGTGGCTCCACATTTTAATTTTTGATTTTAAGAAAATGCATTTTTATAATAAATTAACTGATTATGTAATGAATTTTAAAAAAGTGTTTAAGGAAAAAAGTGAATAAACAAAATAATAAACAAATTTAATGACGTGGTGCTTACATGGCTATGATGTGGCGGGTGAGAGTGATATTATACTCTCAAGATGGTACTTAATTCACTCGAAAGTTATTAAAGGGGCGTTTAAACGTCTGTAAAATTTAAGTGTTAAAGTAAGTTGTGCTGTCAAGTTTAGGGGGAGTTTTTTTTTTAATGTGTTTTCTCTTTCTTTTTTTCATTAATTGAGAAATAGTATAAAGTATAAAAATGTTATACGTTTGGAGGTTAATTATGTCATGATCCGAAATGGACATGATGACATTCGTCTTATCCCACCAATATAAGTCAGCCTAAATCCAACAATATGATTGAAAAAATGCAGAAAAGTAACTATCAATAACATAAGAGTGAAAAACTAAGTCATTCTCAAAATATACTCAAAACTTGGTTGTTACGTGTACAAGACACTAGCATATAATAACAGAGTTTGAAAGATAAATAAAGTCTCAAATATCCTTGTCTCTCGAATAGAACAATAACATGAATAAGGAACAAGAAGGTCCACCAGGATTACAAACAACTACCTTTCAAGTCTCCTCGATAAGTCTTGGAAGAAGATGAAGAAAAGTAATCACACTGATCCGGGCTCAGAACCTACACAAGTGTAGAAGCAAGGAGTGAAGACCATACAACACGGTACTAAGCAAGCAACCCACTAAGGTAAAGCTAGATTAGAATACGAGTACTTCTCTCATCACAACCGAACCACCATAACTACAACTTGCATAGAAATCAGTCCAACTTAACAACTTATAATATACTGTTCACAAGGCCCAATTGATCACAATCCAACAATTACATTTCATCAACCACAAGTATCAAGTTCATATCATAATAATTAGGTTCATCAATCACAATAATTAAATTCATCAATCACAAGTATAAATGTCGTCAATCACAATAATCTAGTTCATCAATCACAAGTATCTAATTCATCAATCATAAGTATCAAATCGGGATCCGTAGGGAACACCCAAGATTCATATTTCTACCGGAAACAACCTTTGCATCAATACCACTTGCCGGAACATACCTAGGCATCAATATTACCTACCTAAATAGACCTTGGTATCAATATCACTTATCAGAACAGACTTCAGTATCAATATCACAACAAATCTTATCTCAGTGTCTCATAACCGATACAAATAGGCATATTCACACAATAATAATGAGGTGACAATTTAAAGCAATTCACATTCACAACAAAACTGTCACAAACAATAATTCTTAATCACCGATTAAAAAATCAACACTCAAGGCAATACACAGTGCACAATGCATTATACCTAACACATTGTCTTTTTCATTAGTCCCCTTCATATCGCTAAGGTTATTCAATATGAGCAATTTAACTCATCATCTCATTCTCATTACTCCCCAACTCACACAATGAAGAGAATACAAGATTTTACAAGCTTTAACAAGGTTTTAGAGGTTCACTTGTCTTAATCAATCAAAAATCACTCTGAAACTTGAGCTTTTCCCTTCCGAATGATATCCAAATCAACGCAATCTAGTCAAACAAGTATTCACAATGAGATTTTGAAACCAACAACACATATATTAAGCAATTAAAAAATGAGGTCAAATCGACTTAAAAGAATCTGATTCCAGAAATGAGGTTTAAATCTGGAAATCATTACTTGGATACATTACCCAAAGCATTTAGAACTTATGGGTGAAAATAATTTCTAAAAAGGAGTTGGAATCAACTCACAATTCTCAAACAAAGAAGAGTGGTCCAATCTAAATTCAGGCACGACCCGTCCATCTACTGCTAGGTCTATCAAAGCTTTTGGGTTCTAGAAGAACCCCAATTTTATCATCCATAAACCTTGTTTTGATCACTTAATAATCATTCTTAATATTGGGGAACAGAAGATTTAAAGTCAAGAATCTGTACCCAAATATTTTATCCTGAAATCGCCTTAACTGAATCATCAAATCTAAAAAATGAATAATGGGGGAGAAACCCCAAAATTTCAGACCAAAAATCCTTTCAAGTATAGCTTTCACGAACTTTGGGTCACTTACGCAATCATTGCAATCGCGACCCCTACTTCGTAAATTCGATCCAAGTATTCGAATCTCGAATGTTGATCATAGTTAACTCAAAGTCTAAAATCTCAACAATTTCCAACTTAGGTCCTTATTTCCACGAAAAGACTCCAAATCTGAATCTGGCCACTTTCTTAGACCAAATTCCACATTTCGAGATTGATGAAATCAACATAATTTTATTTTAAGACTCAGAACTCTTAAAGACACCAAAATCACTTTTTAACAACTTTAGCCTTTCAAAACTCTAAAATTTCTAGTATTCACAATTTTTACTCAAAGATCGAAACCAATTTCACAAACCTATCAGAAATGTCTTGGGGCAACAATTAAGAGGGGTAAAACGGTAATTTTATGAAAAAAAATATCTAAAAATGACCTTTCGAGTCATTACAAATTACTTTCTATCCCAAAAATTTTCTCAATTACAAAAATCTTGAATTTTGCATTGTTCTCGGATACATTTCTTGGTTGTCCGATACATTGCAAATGATACATTACTTAATGAGAAGAATGTATCCGAGAGGGGATAAAGTTGTATCCGAGAGGGAATAGGGATGTATCCAAGAGGAGATTTATGTATTCGAGAGGGAATGGATGTATTCGAGAGGGAATGGATGTATTGAGAGGGAATATAAGTATTCGAGAGGGAATATGGATGTATCCGAGAGGGAATAGGGATGTATCCGAGAGGGGATTTATGTATTCAAGTCGCGACTGGCCCACTACAGCGGACCACATCCCGCCACAGCGACCCCGCCCTGGCTGAATTAATAATGCCCTGGCGGCTTGCACGGAGATAGAAGTTCGGAATTTGAGTTCTAAACTCTCATTTCACAACACACCTTCCAACTAGGACGTTCTAAAACTACCTTTTCACGCCAAGATCAGTTTCGAAAGTTCTACTCGCCCGAATTTGATTCTGTAAAGCCGTACAGGCTCCTTAACGTCTTAGTTATCCACTCATGTGATCAAATTCATAGTGAAAACCGTTATTCATTACCAGATTTCCCTAGACTTCACCTGATTCAGATATCATCCAAATCTGGACTAGGCTACAATTTTCCAAGTAACTACTTAAAAGTTTTATGGTCCAAATTCTTTCCCCATTGGCTTTTCTATAACAACAGGAACAAGTCGTTACACGCACGATTCCTTCTTGGTAAATAATGGGTCTAACCTCTTTTCACTTTAATTTTAGGAAAAATTACCTAAATACACAACTTAATTTACCATATTCTCTAAAATTTCCTATCGTTTGAAAAAAATTACAAAAATCCCTACACTCGGATACATCACTTTACATGATATATCGGTCAGATACATCACTTTATGTGAGGTATCGAGACGTACATGATGTATCGAGACGTACATGATGTATCGAGACGTACACAATGTATCGAGACGTACATGATGTATCAAGACGTACAAAAAGGAGAAATTAAGATTTCGCCTCATTTAAGTTGTATCCCGTTCGTCCCGCTCCGGCTCTCCTTGTCCCACTGGAGCGCCGCCGCCCTAGAGGCACTTATCCCACTCTGGCGGGAGGAGGGGCCTAGTTTGAAAGTCAAGAGGGGGGGTGAATTAAAAATTCCTTCAGTCGACTTCCTGTAATGGTCAGTCGACTCACCTACACGTTACTAGAATAGATAAACAGTAATAACTATTGTAGTAAGTAAATAACACAAATAATTTTTATATTGGTTCGGAACACCGATGTAGTGCCTAGTCCAGTCCCCTTGGGTTTCAAGGATTTCTTTTAGAGCTTGTTGAGAACTTGGGTGTTGCAGAATGTTCCAATTGAGAGCCCTGTCTGATTTGCAAATCAGAACTTCTTCTTCTTCCACACAATCTCTATCTGTATAACCTACACTTAGATCTTTCTTTATTTTTTCTTTTCAATTGTCCACTCAAGTGTGTACAAAATTTTATGAAATATAAAAAAAGATTACAATATAAGGTCAAGTGAAGTGCGTACTTCACATCTAAGTCTGAAGGGGTATATATATATGAACAGACTGTGCTCTTGTAAGGAAAACCCAAGGGAGTTATACTTAAATCAAGGATTTGAGGAATCCCTTGATTGAGACGATTTGCTGATCCATGTCCATATTAGATATGTGCATGGTAAATTGCATTCCTTCCTTCTTGACAGATATGATTCGATTATGTGCTTGGCTGAAGGATTTATCTTGACTCTTTGGCTTGATATGATTTCCTTTCTTCTCTTGATGGCTTGGCTCTATTTTTGGCTTGATTGATGATTCTTTGATCTGGTCCTATCAATCACGATTTTCTTGATTGATCTGCTACCAGCTTTAGGCCTTCTGTTAATGATTCTTTAATCCCTTTGATTATGCCTTTCCTTTATGAAGTAATTATAAGGATCAAAATATATTGCTTTCCATGTTGGTGTTGTTTTGCTTGGATCCTTTCCTTATTGGATCTCCATGCCTGCGAGAATTGTGAGTAGTGTGTTAAGTGTCATTTATCGAAATTTTCATAACATTAAGAAGCTAACAATCTCCCCCTTTTTGATAATGACAATTAATTCACAATTTTAAATAGAGTGTGGAGAGACAATAATACTTCCCTGAGATATGGCAGTATGTGTAGCTCCCCCTGTATATGTGGCTCCCCCTGCCTTGAAGGCTTCAGGAATGTGTCGAACTTTGAACTTGGTTTCCCTGCCTTAAAAATTGTGGTGGCAAATTTTCTCTCCCTTTGGCATAATAAAAAAGAACAAAACACCAAATATAAACAGAAACAGGTAAAAGCAACTTAAAGGGTAAAACCTGGTACTTAATTAATAAATAAGGTAATGCCAAGACATTCTCGAAGGAAACAAAATATTTCCTCAAGTAAAGGTTTTGTAAAGATATCGCTAACTGATTCTCAGAATCAACAAATTTAAGCACAAAATCACCATTTTCAACATGATCACGAATAAAATGATGCTTGATATCTATGTGTTTAGCTCTAGAATGATGCACAATATATTTAGATAGACTAATAGCACTAGTATTATCGCAAAGAATAGGTACTCCCTCAAATGATAAACCATGTCGAGGAGTTGATGCATCATCCAAAGTAGTTGAGTGCCACAACTTCCAACCGTCAAATACTCAGATTCAATAGTTGAGCGAGCAACGGAGGTCTGTTTCTTACTATGCCAGGAAATAAGAGATTTTCCCAAAAATTGGCATGTTTCACTGGTGCTTTTTCTGTCATTTTTATCACCTGCAAAATTAGTGTCTGAATATCCAATTAAATCAAAACTTTTAGAAAAAGAATACCATAACCCCATATCAGAGGTTCCAATGAGATATCGAATGATTCGTTTCACAGCGGTGAGATGTGATTCATTTGGAGTGGATTGAAATCGTGCGCATTTGCAAACGCTGAACATGATGTCTGGTCGACTAACAGTGAGATGTAATAGAGACCCGATCATTCCTCGATAAAGTATTTCGTCAAATGCTTTTCCTGTTTTATCGGATTCTAGACAAGTGGAGGGACTCATGGGAGCTTCAAAGGCTTTACCCTATTCCATTCCAAACTTTTTGATCAACTCTTTTGCATACCTACCTTGATTTATAAAAATTCCTTTATATGACTGCTTAATTTGGAGACGGAGAAAGAATGAAAGCTCGCCTATAAGATTCATTTCAAATTCACCTTTCATGAGATTTGCAAAATTCTCACAAATAGAAGGATTAGAGCTTCCAAATATAATATCATCAACATAAATTTGAACAATAAGAATGCAGGAATTAGATTTTTTGGTAAACAAAGTTGTATCAATTTTCCCTCTTTGGAAATCATTTTTTATAAGAAAAGTGCTCAATCTTTCATACCAAGCTTTTGGGGCTTGTTTTAGACCGTAGAGAGCTTTCGCTAATTTAAAAACATAATTAGGACAAGAGGGATTTTCAAAACCGGGATGTTGTTTAACAAAAACTTCTTCTTTAATAAATTCATTTTAAAAGACGCTTTTAACATCCATTTGAAAAGTTTTAAACGATTGAAAGAAGCGCTAGAAGAATTTGAATAGATGCTAACCTTGCCACAAGATCAAAGGTTTCATCATAGTCGACTCTTTCTTGCTGTGAGTAACCTTGAGCTACTAACCTGGTTTTATTCTGAATAACCTTTCCATTTTTGTCCAATTTGTTGCGAAATACCCAATTGGTTTCTATTACTGAACAGTTCTTAGGTTTTCCAATAAGAGTCCACACTTGATTCTTTTCGAATTGATCAAGTTCTTCTTTCATTGCTTGTATTCATGACTCATCTTCCATTGCTTCATTAATTCGTTTTGGTTCCATTTGGGATATGAAAGCCAATGAAGCTTATTTCTTGAGAGAGGATCTTGTCTGGATTTTGTCATCCGGTTTTCCCAGAATGAAGTTTTCAGGATAGCTGGCATTGTGTCTCCATTCTCGGGGAATATTTACTTTGTTAGCTAGAGTAGTCGACTCTGCTTCTGCAATAGCTGGCTCTTCAGTGAGATTTTCAGTGGACACTTTTGGAACATCTTTTGCTGGTTTGAATGAATCAATTTCATCCTCGCCTGCTTCACTCTCCATAGTTCATATGGAGTTTTCTTTAGTATAGGTATGATAAGACACCTGTTAAGAATGTGACAAGCAGTACTTACAGCTTTTGCCAAAAAATGATCGGGAAGGTTTCGATCGAGAATTATAGTTCTTGTTGTATCTTGTAGTGAGCGATTTTTCCTTTCTACAACTCCGTTTTGTTGTGGTGATCTGGGTGAAGAGAAGTTTTGAGTGAAACCATTTTGAGCGCATAATTCTTTAAAATATTTATTCTCGAATTCACCACCATGATCACTATGAATAGTTGTGATGAAGTAACCTGCTTCTCTTTGAATTTTTCTACAAAAAACTTTAAAGTTAGCAAAAGCTTCATTTTTATGAGTGAGAAAGATTACCCATGAGAACCTTGAGAAGTCATCACAATTACGAAGGCATATCGTTTACCTCCAATGCTAGCAGTTCGAGTAGGACCAAACAGATGCATGTGAAGGAGCTGAAGGGGTTTAAAAGTACTTACAATATATTTTCCTTTAAAGGATGATCGAGTCTGCTTACCCATTTGACATGCCTCACAAATATGATCTTTCTCAAACTTTAGTTTAGGCAGACCAATGACTAGTTCAAGTCTAGAAAGATTTTCAAGAGCATGCATACTTGTGTGGCCAAGCTTTCGATGCCATAGCCAAGGAATACTTGAGACTGCAATAAGACAAGTAAGAGATGGAAAATCAACATTATTTAAAACATATATGTTATTAACTCGATCTCCGATAAGAGTTAGTTTTTTCTCAGGATGTTTGATGATGCAACTGGTTGTGTTGAAAGTAACTTGAAATCCAGCATCATGACTAATGCTGAGAAGGTTATGTTTGAGTCCCTCAACCAGATACACTTCGATTAGATCGCATGATGAGCTGAGTGTAATAGTTACGACTCTAGGTACTTCCTCTTTAGCATTGTCTCCAAATTTGACACATCGCCCATCTATTCTTTTTAGAGTTTTGAAGTTTTCTTTCTTTCCGCACATATGTCTGGAGCATCCACTGTCAAGTACCCACATTCTTTTTCTGTAGGTTTTCTTGGATTGCTCCTGCAAAACAATAAGATTAGTTTCTTTTAGGTACCCAAACATTTTTGGGTCCTTGATGATTAGTAACTTTTGGTCTCCAAATCCATTTTCAGAAGAATATTTTCTACAATTAAAAGATTTGTGACCAAGATCGCCGCAAGTGAAACAAGTAATTTTAGTAGAAATTTTAGGAGAATAAGATTTAGAATTAGATCTATTTGATATGTTGGAACTACGATTAGAAGAGTTTCTTCTATAGAGCGTAGTTCTGTTAGGTCGTACAAAACTATGACTTAGAGACTTTTTGATGCCGTTCAACTGCATTTTGACTTCATCTAATTCTTCTATTAGTAAGTCGACTTCAACTTGACTTGCTTCGAGAAGAATCTGCCAATCTTTCTTTTCTTGAGCGATTTTATTGTATTCGTCAATAACCTTCTGTAATTCATCAGCAACCATGTCCAACGAGTTTAGTAAGTCTTTACAATTAGAACAGTTAAAGGATCTTACCTCACTTGTTTCACCTAGTGCCATGAAACATAGATTTTCCATTTCATCATGATCATCGTCGGTTGTTTCTTCTTGATTCCATGCTCCGAGACTCTTAGGGTCCTCATTTCTTCGATTGTTTCTTCTTCTCCGTTCTAGGGCAGTTTTGTTTAATGTGTCCTGCTTTTCCACAGTAGTAGCATCGATCATCATTTCTTTTGAAATCATTGTTCTTAAAGTCCTGTTGAGGTCTCTGTCCTCTTTGTCTAAGCATTTGTCTCACTTCTCGATTTATAAGAGCCATTCCTTCGTCTTGATTTTCATCGACTTCTTCTCCAATTTCAGATGTCTCAGCCGTAAATGCCACAATTTTCTTTTTATCATCTTTATTGTACCTGTTGATATGATTTTGTTCATAGGCCATCAAGTAGTCTCGAAGTTCATCGTATGTCATTTTCTGCAGATCTCCATCTTTAAGAATGGCAACCTTAGTTTCCCAAGCTTTGGGAAGAGTTCTAACAAGTTTTCTAACTTGAAGTCCATTTGAGTACACCATTCCAAGTGATTTGAGTTCGCACACAATTTTACTGAATCTTGAGAACATAATTTCTATATTTTCATCTTCGGTCATTTTGAACAATTCATATTCATTTACTAGTGAACTGATCCGAGCCTCCTTCACCTTGGTGGTTCATTCATAAGTCACTTCTAGTTTGCCCCACATTTCTTTTTGCAGTTTCACATGTTGATATCTTGTCATATTTAGCTCCGCTCACTGTACAATATAACAAACTTATAACTCTAGCATTAGTTTGAATTACCTCTTGTTGTTCTTTAGTGATGTCAAATGATTCAAGATCAAATGGTTTTTCAGTGCCATCTTTGTCAGTCAGTCTAGGAATAGGCTTTGGACCTTTCTTGATCACTATCCATGCTTGGTGATCATTTGAAGAGACAAAGATTCTGAATCTGTCCTTCTAGTGAGAGTAACGTTGTCCATTGAAGTATGGTGGTCGGTGTGAAGAATGTCCATCTTGAAGTAGAGCACTAGAAATCTAATAGTATGCCATTGGATCTTTGCTCACGTGTGATTAAAGACTTAAAAGGTGAGACCTGCTCTGATACCAATTGAAAGTCAAGAGGGGGGGTGAATTAAAAATTCCTTCAGTCGACTTCCTGTAATGGTCAGTCGACTCACCTGCACGTTACTAGAATAGATAAACAGTAATAAATATTGCAGTAAGTAAATAACACAAATAGTTTTTATATTGGTTCGGAACACTGATGTAGTGCCTAGTCCAGTCCCCTTGGGTTTCAAGGGTTTCTTTTAGAGCTTGTTGAGAATTTGGGTGTTGCAGAATGTTACAATTGAGAGCCCTGTCTGATTTGCAAATCAGAACTTCTTCTTCTTCGACACAATCTCTACCTGTATAATCTACACTCAAATCTTTCTTTCTCTTTTCTTTTCAATTATTCACTCAAGTGTGTACAGAGTTTTATGAAAGATAAAAGAAGATTACAATATAAGGTCAAGTGAAGTGCGTACTTCACATCTAAGTCTGAGGGGGTATATATATATGAACATACTTGTGCTCTTGTAAGGAAAACCCAAGGGAGTTATACTTCAATCAAGGATTTGAGGAATACCTTGATTGAGACGATTTGCTGATCCATGTCCATATTAGATATGTGCATGGTAAATCGCATTCCTTCCTTCTTGACAGATATGATTCGATTATGTGCTTGGCTGAAGGATTTATCTTGACTCTTTGGCTTGATCTGATTTCCTTTCTTCTTTTGATGGCTTGGCTCTATTTTTGGCTTGATTGATGATTCTTTGATCTGGTCCTATCAATCACGATTTTCTTGATTGATCTGCTGCCAGCTTTAGGCCTTCTGTTAATGATTCTTTAATCCCTTTGATTATGCCTTTCCTTTATGAAGTAATTATAAGGATCAGAATATATTGCTTTCCATGTTGGTGTTGTTTTGCTTGGATCTTTTCCTTATTGGATCTCCATGCCTGCGAGAATTGTGAGTAGTTTGTTAAGTGTCATTTGTCGGATTTTTCATAACATTAAGAAGCTAACATAGTTTTCTCCCGACATTTTTCCTTCCCTAAATAACGATGGTTCGGGTCGTTACATATATAGTTACTAAGTTGGTAATTACTACCATAGTAATTACATGAATTTAAATTACCCGGTGACTTTCCAAACATGCCCTTAATATTAATTCAGTAATCTATCCTATTATTATTAATCCTTTTGATCTATATTCTTCTTCAATAAACCTTGAAAGAAAATACACACCCTTAGAAATGTTGTTTGAACCTTTTGCCCTTCATTAAAAGACTTCACTTAAGACAAAATTGTCTTTTAACCATTTTCCTTCGATTATTATATTATTTTAATGATATTAAATATTGACTATAATAAACAGAATAAAAATTAAATGAAAAATATTTTCTTATTATGATTAAATTTCTATACGAACAATCTTTTTCAAATTAAAATAGATTTGATCCAAAAAAAAAAAAATAAGTGAGAAGAATTCCAAAATAATTGAAGAAAAAAGTTTGAAAAACGTTCAAAAAAATAGGCTTCTCAAATAAATTATTATTTAATTATTTTTTCTAATATTTAGGACTTTAAAATCAATTAAAGTTTGATTATTAAATTGTTGCCTAATATAAAAAGTATGGTACTTGGACTTGAAGGCTACAACATGTATGCTACTTTTTTTTTTGTTCAGAACGTGTATGCTACTAATAATTGAAATAATATGTTTTTATTTGTATAGATTAATGATTTATTTTTACCAAAGATTTGTTTATTGTTTACCGAAGTTGATTTAGAATAACAATCATTTGGACATGTTGTTTCGATATTTTAAGTTGTATTTTTTTCTTAAATATGAAAATTTCACAATTTCTATAAATAAAACTTTTCTATTTTTTATATAATCTTACAAAGGTACGATGGCGGATTAATAAGTCTCTATCTTCATGTTCCTATTATGAATAAATTCTTGCAAGCATATGTTATTTCAAACTTGCAAATACACATAATTTTACAAAAAAACATTTACAATAATATTAACTGGTATGTTCTTTAATACAATTATTCCACATGTTACGAATAATTTATTCATGTCAGACATTGTTTTTTTTTTTTTTGCAAAATTTATCATAAAGAATTTTTTTTCCCACAAAATATAAACTTATAAATCAAACTTTATATCAAATATTGCAATCACAATTTGAAAGTTAAAATTCAAATAATTGAAATTTGAAATTAAAGTTTCGAACAAATTTTATAAACAAACAATAATTTTAAATCAAAATATCATATTAGGATCCCAAATCCCAGATATGACCAAACGACTAGTAACGTTGAGTCTTGTACATGTTAGTTGTCATCACATTCTCTCCATATTTATCTTATATGGAAGAGACAGTTTCAACTTTCAACAGGTCAGTTATTTGTGTTAAAATTTAAAAATAAGGTTGTTTTGGTCATTTCACCCTTCAAGCTGAAATGCATTTTTAAGCTACATACGTGTCTTACCTATTGCTTATGAATAGACACATAGTAGCAATTCCTTCATCTCTCCTCTGCTACTATGTTGCTCGATCTCTATCTCCTTTGTTTAATAACAAAACAAAAGAGCAAGGAATTGCAGAGAGATTGTTGCTACTATGGTGCTCTTCTCTGTTTTTTCTGCGTCGTAAATAATTATTATCTTCAGTTCAACTCCTTTAATTTTAATGGAACTGTTTTTAATGTTGCTGTTGTTTGAGATAATCATTAGTGAGTGCATAAATGGACAGTGAATACTGCAAAGCTACTAATTCTGAAGACATGATACCTAGGCTAACTTAACCTCAAAAGCTAACTTATTAGTGGAGGTTTTTCCAAGTTCATATAAAGAGACAAATTTTTCATTTCTTTACCGATGTGAAACTTCTTAACACTAACGTAATCCTTTTTACCAATGTGAGCTTCTGAATTTGACTTCTTTCTAAATTTAAGAGTTTTAGTCATGTTTACATATGATATGTATCTTGAATACTAAATTTACTTGAGCATTGTCCTAATTGATTGGCTTAGTTTTTGTAAGATAAATTTGCATTTGATTCTTGAATGCCTATTTTGCTAGAGCGGCTTTCTATTTGATTGCATTTTGTGGTTTCAAGTGCATGCAGAGCCGGTACTAATTTCCTGAAACAATGACTAGGAAAGAAGCTTGCTGATCCTTTTAATTTGATGTTCTATAAAATATTTAGAACAACTGAGCACAACTGCATTTATGTGCTGTTAGGATATATTAAATAGAATTGTTGGTTTCGGATCGTGAAAGAATATTATTATATTCTTGATCATCCACACACATCATGATTGTACAATTATATTTTTATTATCATTACTATTATTGTATATCATTACTTATTTTTTGTAATATGTATCTCAAGGTATCCAGTAGAGTTATTAGAGGATCTGCTATATATTTTTTCACTCTTGCCATGAGGACAAACATCGAGCATAGGAGTGGCAAACGAGCAAGTCAAGTCGAATATGAGTCGATAAAAAAATGAGTTAAATAAAAATGGATAAGTTACCCGACTCGAAGTTACCCAATGAATAATATGGGTCCCCATATTTACCCATATTATAATAGAAATCTTGTTAAAAGCTTTAAAACAAAAAAAAAAGTTTTTTTTTATCACTTCTCTCCACCCCTACCAGCCTCCCCTACCCCCCTATCTCAAAGAAATGTAAAAAAATTACCATCCCACCCCTACCAGCCCCTCTAACATCCCATCCCAAAAAAAAAAAAATTAAACAAAATTTTAAATTTTTTCATTAAAA